>QJPP01007174.1:0-15776 GCA_003996215.1 Jaltomata sinuosa | reverse complement strand
AAAGAATCTCCTACTGGGGTCGAAACAGAAACAGGAACAGATAATGGCTCACTAGCCAACCCCAAACAAGGCACAAAGTAGGCAGATACATATGAACAAGTGGATCCAGGATCAAATAAAGCCATAGCAGACTGATGGGACACAGAAATCATACATGTAATCATAGCATCTGAGGCCTCTGCCTCTGGTCTCCTAGGGACCGCATAAAACTGACGATGACCTCCACCTGCCCGACCGCCATCCCTACCACCTGCTCTACCGCGTGGAGCACCACCTCTACCCATACGACCACCCCCTCTAGCCGGAGGCTGAACTACCCGTAAAGGCTCGGCCAACTGAACTGTACCCTGCTGAGGGCAATCTCTAGCAAAATGACCCATCGCACCACAAGTAAAACAAGCCCCTGGCGGCCTACTCAGTCGAGATGAACTCGCAAATCCCGAATGACCACCACGACCTGATGCCCCAGAAACTGTACCCCTCGAAGACTGGCCGCTATAGCCCTGATGGCTGCCCTGACCCTGCTCGAACTAGGTACTACCGAAAGTCTGAAGGGAAGCCTGAACCGGTCGGCTGGACTGACCCTGGAACTGCTGTGGCTGATAACTCCGGCTCCACTGGCCAGAACCTCTACCACCATATCTGGAACCCCTATAGACACCCTGATGCCGAGGCCTCTTATCTCTGGACCCCTGATCATGTTGCTGTAAGTCCTCCACGGTGCGCGCATAATCTACAATAGCCTGGAATGACCGGCCACTGGCAATTAATATCTCAGCTGGCTGCCTGATCTCTAGCCTCAAACCCCATACAAATCAGTGAATCCTATCAGCCTCAGTAGGAATGATCATAGCTCCGAACGGTGCTAGCTGATGAAAATGGGTCTCATACTCCGAGATAGTCGTAGATCCCTGCACAAGGTGAGTAAACTGCTCTCTGCGATGCTCCCGATCACTCTGGGGTAGAAACTTGGCCATAAAGGCCTCATAAAACTCAGGTCAGGTCAAAGGAGGTGACGATGGTGGTCTACAAGCAACCTGAGCCCTCCACCCTAACTTCGCTGGGCCCTCCAACGGGTAGGTAGTATAACCAACCCCGTGGGTCTCCAACAAACCCAGATGATGCAACATCTCCTCACAGGTGGTAATAAAGTCATGTGGATCCTGTCCAGAAGTACCCGCAAACCTCGGAGGTGCTAACCTCAAAAACCTACCCAACGCCTTCTGCTCTGACTCTGTCATAGCTGGGCGAGGAGCAAGAGGCTGTGCAACAGATGGAACCGGAATAACCTCCGCATGGGGAGCCATAGTAGCAGGCTGCGCTACTGAGCTCTGTGCACCCAGGGCTGCCCCCTGAGCGGATGTCTGCGCTACCTCGGAAGGCTGCTCTCCAATCACACCCAAAAGCTGCAATAGTAATCCCCGAATATCTGGAGATGGAGCTGTGGCTGGAGCTGGCACTGGAGCTGGTGCTGGAGCTAGCGCTGGAGCTGGTGGTACCTGGGCTGCCCCCTGAACCACATGCTGCTCGGGCTCTATCTCCACGCTAGCAGCTCTAGCAGGTGCCACTGATCGAGGGCGTCCTCGACCCCTAGCTGGAGTGGGAGGCTCATCCTCGCGTGCTGCCGATGATCTCGTACGAACCATCTGCGGAAGAATGAAGTAGAATAAATGAGATCTCCAGAAACTTCAAGGGTAGTACGCACGACACAGAAGCAACGAAAGAGTCGAATTTCCTAAAATGCCACTGTAGCCTCCCAAAGATTGGGTACGGACGTCTCTGCCCCGATCCGCAGGACTCTACTAGACATTGGCTCCTATACCGATGACACCGGTGAACCTAAGGCTCTGATACCAAGTTGTCACGACCCGATTTCTCGGTCATGATGGCGCCTACAACCCCCCAGTAGGCGAACCAATCCCCGTAGCCCAGGACAGTTAGTAATGGGCTACTATCTAACAAACAAGCAAAAGAATAGATAACAGGAGTATATACATATACATATGCGGAAATCAAATCAAACCCCAAGACCTGGTATCATAGTACAGAGCCAAACTACATACATGGAGTGCAAATAAACCAAAACTATATATACAGATGTCTCTGAATGGTAATAGAGTACATGAAGCAAAAGATAAACTAAAGCTAAGCTCCGATCGCCAAGAGCTCACCCTCAGCCTGAAGTAGTCTTCAACAGATCTCCAAGCACAAATCACAGCGGTCTAACGGCGATAGCCCACGCTAGGATCTGCACCCAAAGATGCAGGGGGTAGGGGTGAGCACCAAATGCGAAGCATAAGGTACCCAGTAGGTATCATAGGCCGACTGGGCACATATAAGATAAAAGCGCAGTAATAGACAGAATAGAAGCAAGTAGTCACAGAAATCAACGAAAGGTACACAGGAACTAGCCCAGAGGGAAATCAACAGAACCACATGTGAGGCTAGTAAGCAGAATATACACATCATAGGCACAGGTGAAAGTAAGAAACAACGCACCTGGGGTCCTTGCAACAACAGTGTATACAAAATAAGTTTACGAAATGGACGGTATACCGGTAACCTCAAGTGTAAGAAGAAGAGAGAAAGAGTAACAATAGGCATGCTCAGAGACATGAATCAAACTCAACTAATCACACCAATCTCATACTTATCCATAATAGAGAACAATTCTATAAGTAAAAAGCAAAAGTCTACCTACAGTCCCCCGGCCGCCCATACAACCGAGGAACACAAACAAGTGAAAACAAACCCTCCGGCATCCCATACTACCGGAGCGTACAATCAGCAAACAGCAAACAAGGGTGGAGCCTCAAACAATGAATGATATGATGCATGAAGATCTCAAGTGCCATGGTATCTCTGTATGTACCTCCTCCTCCGGCGCCCGGCCCAGCAGGTAGGTTCCATGGAAGGACTCTGCCCGTATACCTCTACTCCACCGTATACCCCTCCTCTGGCACACGCAGCCCGTAGCCCCTGGCCCGGATGGCAAGGTCCATGGAGGTCCCAGACCCCATACTAAAATCTCAGTATCAGAACATGTATCAAGATAGAGACCCAGTCTCGATATCAAGATAGAGACCCAGTCTCGAATATGCATGCCCAGACCCTGTCCAGGACTAAAAATAGTAGGAAAATATCTCAAAAACCCCTCCAAGGGTGCCCGGGCGTAGCCGGGTCTAAACAGTAAAAAGTCATCTCAGGTGCTCGGTCCGACCGAGGCTAAAATCATCTCAAGTAACAAGAAAACTCAACTAGCACCCCGGCCCTGCCGAGTCTAGCGATAATCATAAAACTGATGATTTTAAACATAATTTTACTTTCTTGCCCAAAAATCTCCACAAGTGAAATCAACCATTTCCAAATCATTTCCATAAAAAACGGGCCCCCCGGGCCATGCAAGGTTTAGAAACCAGTGTCAGTAGGCCCGAAGCCAAAACCACAGTAAAACGTGGATAAAACCTCTTTATATGCATGGAAATGGTATGATCACACACAATAGCTGCCCCGCAGCTCACAATCAACCTATCGACCCTGCACAGGCCCACAGCTACTCAACAAGCATAACCAGCCTAGAAGGATAATTCTATGCCCGGGACTCGCGGACATTCCCAAAATCCCACCTTCTATGTTCCAGAGTCAACAAGGCCTCACAGGACCACAAGGGTAAATAAAATATATCGGCAAATACTACAAGCAACGGAGGAATAAAAATAGGCAGACATGAAGAAAGCGATCAAGGTCTGTGGTACCAACCTAATAAACCAACCCAAGGATGCCCATTAATACAATTTTATTTTATATATACGGAGTCTAGAGAAAATAAACCGTAACCCACCTGTCGTCCGACGACAAGCTGCTAGAACAACGATGTCCAAGCTCGAACCACTCCAAGAAAATCCAAAACTAAATCGGAATCGGAATCGGATTTGGGATGGAACAACTTGACGTAGATAATTGATTTTCTTTTGATGACCGAATATTGCGTCAATATAATATTCCCTCAGAAAGCTTTATTTGTGCACAGTGAATTAATTGCACAATCATAATCAATGAAGATTATGTGCTAAAGAAGTAAGTATGTTAGGCAGCAATTTTACATTTGCAAATTGTTGGATAAAGCATAAGTGTATGCTGCCAACTCAATATGCCACCATTCACTTTGGTAAGTGTTGTGTTAGCCCTCCACTTCCACGTGGAAGTGGAGGTGGCAACCAACTCGACCCGTTAAGTATATACTCGGGTATTGCATAAATTCGTGGTAAAATAAATATAATATTTTAAATATACCTTAATTCATAGAAAATTATTTCGAATAAAACCTACTATGTTATAATAATAATTTTCAACATAGCTAACTTTACTATCTCCGTTAAAATAATACAATGTATAAAAACTTTATAAAATAAATACATATACAATTATAACGTATCAAATATATTTTTCATAAACCTTTAAAATATTTTGAAAAGGCAATAATAATATAATTTTTACCAAATTCAACTTTTAAATAACGTATTTTCAAATACACGCACGAGGCTAATAATATTCTTAAGTTTAGGCTCGTAATTCGCCAACGCACGATTTTGATACTCAAGAATTCTCTCGGGATCCTCCCTTATATTTTATAACTGTTTCGGAACTGAAATGGCATTTTAAAACGTGACGTCGAGGCTTAAATCGTGTTTACCCCGACCCGGTTCTCGACCCGGTTCGCAACCCGTTTTCTGCCAGACAGTCCGCGGTAAAACAGTCATAACTCTTTACTCCGAGATCAGCTGGATGTGAGGTTTTGTGCGTTGGAAACTAGACTCGTAGACCTTCGATTTGATATTTCGGGGGACTTCTAAATCTTTATATATTGAGAGAAAAGCCCTGATACATTTGACCCAAAGTTCAGAAAACTTGTTAAAGGTCTCACGATATCTTTTGTCGATTTGCTTGACTTCAAAACTTAAACGTGGAAATGACCGGAAGGGTCATTACACAAAAAGAAGAATATTATGTAATAAGCCAAAGAGAACATATAATAGATTGTAAATATATTAAAGGTAAAGCTAGAATACCAATCCTGAATAAAAAAGTACTAAATAAAGAAATACAAGATATAAAAGCAAAAAATCCAATAAAATACGTATGTTTAGGAGGAACAGAAATACTAATAAAAACATGTTTTAGAGAAGGAATAGATACCCCTATAGAAATATACTTAGCGGATGATAGAATTATACAACCTATAGAAAAAAGTGTAATAAGTGCAGTAAAAGGTAATCTAATATACCAAAAATTTAAATTCATAATAAGTGCAAATTATTCAGCAGCAATAGATGATAAAAATATAGACAGATCATTAGTTTTATTCTGAAAAATGTCGGAAATAGAACTAGCACCAGGAAGTAAGATATTTACGGCAAGATGTAAAAACTTATATATACTTACAACAAAACATAAAATAACAGCTAGAAATAAAATAAATAGAATTAAAATAGAAAATCCGTTTGAAAGAATAGTATCAGTTATAGATAATAATGATTATAGTTATGCAGAAATGGACATCGACGAAGACTTAGAAATAGTAAAGGAAAGAATAGAAACGTCAAAACGAACAAGTAATGAAATACCAGAAACATCATCAAGAATGAGTACATCAAGAAGGATAAATTATGTAACTCCACCAAAATTAATAGAAGAAATAAAACAATATCATTACTACATACCAGGATTAATGGACCAAAGAAAATATTTAATATTAATAAATACAGGACAACAAGAAAATTATATTGCAAGAGAATTAATACCAGAAAAAGAAATAATAATAAATGAACAACAAAATTCGGAATTACCAAAAGCATTAACACAAATTGAAGAAACAACCGAAAAAGAATTAATTATTGGAGGAATACCAATATTAATAAATTTCAAAATATATCAAGGAGATAAAAACATCACGCTAGGAGCAAAGTGGTTAGAAAAAGTTAAACCATATAACCTAGAAGATAAGCAATTAACAATAAGTTATGAAAATAAAAAGGTAGTAATCAAGAGAACTTTAATATGATAAAATAATAAATTAACAAAATGACAAAAATATATATACTTGCCAGGATAATAGCAGAGGGATACTATAATAGATATTATACACCTATGATGGATACAAGAGCAGAAGCTAACATGTGTAAACATAATTGTCTACCAGAAGATAAATGGGAAGAATTAAAAACCCCCTTAGTAGTAACGGGATTTAACAATGAAGGAAGTATGATAACACATAAAGCAAGGAATCTAAAAATACAAATATGGGATAAAATACTAACCATAGGAGAAATATATAGTTATGAATTTACAAATAAAGATATATTGCTAGGAATGCCATTCTTAGATAAATTATTCCCACATACTATAACAAAGACACATTGGTGGTTTACTACCCCATGTGGACAAAGAGTAGGAGCAAAAAGAGTAAATAATAAATTAAGAAAAACAACACCATGGATCAAAGGAAGTGAGAAAATTACCCAAAAACTAGAAAATATAACACCAAGCAACCATAAAATAGAAATAATCATATTTTCTATAAATAAGATAAAACTACTCCAAGATAAATTAGAACTACTATATAATGACAATCCCTTACAAGGATGGGAAAAACATAAAACAAAAATAAAAATTGAACTAATAGATGAAAATAGTATAATAATGCAAAAACCTTTAAAATACAATTTTACGGACCTAATAGAATTTAAAATGCATATACAAGAATTATTAGACAATAAATATATACAAGAAAGTAACAGCAAACACACTAGTCCAACATTTATAGTGAATAAACATAGTGAACAAAAACGAGGAAAAAGTAGAATGGTTATAGATTATAGAAATTTAAATGCAAAAACAAAAACATATAATTATCCAATACCAAATAAAATACTAAAAATCAGACAAATACAAGGATATAACTATTTTAGTAAATTTGACTGCAAATCAGGATTTTACCATTTAAAACTAGAAGATGAATCTAAGAAACTAACAGCATTTACGGTACCACAAGGATTTTACGAATGGAATGTACTACCCTTTGGATATAAAAACGCACCAGGTAGATACCAACATTTTATGGACAGCTACTTCAACCAATTAGAAAATTGCATAATATACATAGATGATATACTATTATATTCCAGGACAGAGGATGAACATATAAAATTATTAGAAAAATTTATACACATCATAGAAATGTCAGGAATTAGTTTAAGTAAAAAGAAGGCAGAAATAATGAAAAATCAAATAGAATTCTTAGGTATACAAATAGATAAAAATGGAATAAAAATGCAAACGCATATAGTACAGAAAATAATTAATTTAAATGAATCATTTTTAGGATTAGTTAACCAAGTAAGAGAATATATCCCTAAATTAGCAGAAAACTTAAAACCACTGCAGAAAAAATTAAAGAAAGATGTAGAATACCATTTTGACGAAAAAGATAAAATGCATATAAAAAAGATTAAAACTTTGTGTAAAAAACTACCAAAACTATATTTTCCAAATGAAAAAAGGCAATTCACATACATAGTAGAAACTGATTCTAGTGATCACAGTTATGGAGAAATTCTCAAATATAGATATGATAATGAAGAAATTGAACATCATTGTAGGTATTATTCGGGATCAAACACGGAACCACAATTAAAATGGGAAATAAATAAAAAAGAACTATTTGGGTTATATAAATGTTTGTTAGCATTTGAACCATATACTGTTTATAATAAATTTATTGTAAGAACAGATAATACACAAGTAAAGTGGTGGATAACGCGAAAAATACCAGACTCGGTGACAACGAAGGAAATAAGAAGGCTTGTATTAAATATACAAAATTTTACATTTACAATTGAGGTAATAAGGACTGACAAAAATGTTATTGCAGACTACCTATCAAGACAAAGGTATCCAAACTGAGCCAGAAGATAATACAATGAATAAGATACTCGAAGCCATTACTACACTTTGTATTAAAGTGGATAGTATGGATGAAGAGATAAAAAAGCTAAAGACTAATGAAGTTAATCTGAAGTCTAAGGCTAAAGATAGCAGTCCCCAGGAAGACTATAAACGTCCGGAGCTAGAAGGAGACGTTGGGAAACTCCGAAAAATCCAAAACAATTTATTTGCTAATAATGCAGGTACAAGTGCAGGTACAAGCGGACAACCTACAAAACCACAATACAAAAATACCAATTTAAATACAATGTTCACAAACCCATTTACTCAAAAAATACAAAGACCAGTTATGGTACCACCCCAAATAAATACATACGCAGCAAGTTTACACCAAGAGAAAAAGATATACAACCATTTGTCCCAAAACTACATACAAAACATATACAAAATCCAGACATATTTAAACCTAAACCCAAGGTCAGTTACAACCACAGACTCAACCCAAGACTACATAACCCAAAAATTACAAGGATATAACAGACTTATTGCACAGCCAAATACAAATTCGAACTTAGTCAAAACATGTTACCATTATGGACTACTTAGTACAGTATATACATATGATGGAGAAGAGCTACAAGGAATACCAGAAATACACCAAGCATTTCTAACCTACAAAAGAGTTACGAAAGGAAATTTATTCTATGTGAAATTTTATACAGCACCAGCACAGATATTATATGACGAGATAAAACCAGTGATCCAAGTTGTAAATCTGGGATTGACAAAAAACATGATATTACCAGACGATATAATAACACAACCAGAAATACCAATGATCGAAATACCCAATTTCTATGCAAACAAACGAATTATTGGAATTTCAACCATTATTCAAGAGCTAGCAGAAAATTATTTAAATGGAAACGCAATATGGAGCTACTACGCCAAAGACCAATTAATGATTTATTCAAATTCAAGAAGTGTAAGAGAAGCTGTAATGACCCTTCCGGTCATTTCCACGTTTAAGTTTTGAAGTCAAGCAAATCGACAAAAGATATCGTAAGACTTTTAACAAATTTTCTGAACTTTGGGTCAAATGTATCAGGGCTTTTCTCTCAATATATAAAGAGTTAGAAGTCCCCCAAAATACCAAATCGAAGGTCTACGAGTCTAGTTTCCAACGCACAAAACCTCACATCCAACTGATCTCGGAGTAAAGAGTTATGACTGTTTTACCGCGGACTGTCTGGCAGAAAATGGGTTGCGAACCGGGTCGCGAACCGGGTCGGGTTAAACTCGATTTAAGCCTCAATTTCACGTTTTAAAACGCCATTTCAGTTCCGAAACAGTGATAAAATATAAGGGAGGTTCCCGAGAGAATTCTGGAGTATCGAAATCGTGCGTATTTGAAAATATTTTATTTAAAAGTCGAAGGTGGTAGGTAGTTATATTATATTATAATTACCCTTTCAAATATTTTAAAAGTTGAATTTGGTAAAAATTATATTATTATTGCCTTTTCAAAATATTTTAAAGGTTTATGAAAAATATATTTGATACGTTATAATTGTATATGTATTTATTTTATAAGGTTTTTATACACCGTAATATTTTAACGGAGATAGTAAATTTAGTTATGTTGAAAATTATTATTATAATATAGTAGGTTTTGTTTGAAATAATTTCCTATTAATTATGGTATATTCAAAAAATATATTTATTATACCTCGAATTTATGCAATACCCGAGTATTTACATAATAGGGAAGAAATTGAATAGTATTGGTACCACCACTTCCACGTGGAAGTGGTGGGGACATGTAACCTGTGATTGCTGCCACTAATCACCTCCTCAGAATGCCACCATTAGTTTAGTAATTAATTAGCAGGTTATAAGTCATGTACCATCCATTACTTGCTGAGAGACTTTTGCATTTGCCCATTTTGTTCACTTTGAGTATTTCAGCAAAACTTCAATTGTTAAAGATCCCTGCACATTGTTTAAAATACTCATTCACGTGAGAGGTTTTGTTTGTGAGAAAAATATATTTGATAAAGTAAATCAATTATCTACGTCAAATTATTCCGTCCCAAATCCGAATCCGATTCCGATTTAGTTTTGGATTTTCTCGGAGTGGTTCGAGCTTGGACATCGTTGTTCCAGCAGCTTGTCGTCGGACGACAGGTAGGTTACGGTTTAATTTCCCTAGACTCCGCATATATAGAATAAAATTGTATTAATGGGCATCCTTGGGTTGGATTATTAGGTTGGCACCACAGACCTCGACCGCTTTATTCATGTCAGCCTACTTTTGTTCCTCCGTTGTTTGTAGTAATTGTCGTTATATTTTATTTACCCTTGTGGTCCTGTGAGGCCTTGTTGACTCTGGAACATAGAAGGTGGGATTTTGGGAATGTCCGCGAGTCCCGGGCATAGAATTATCCTTCTAGGCTGGTTATGCTTGCTGAGTAGCTGTGGGCCTGTGCAGGGTCGATAGGTTGATTGTGAGCTGCTGGGCAGCTATTGTGTGTGATCATACCATTTCCATGCATATAAAGAGGTTTTATCCATGTTTTACTGTGGTTTGGCTTCGGGCCTACTGGCACTGTTTTCTAAACCTTGCATGGCCCGGGGGGCCCATTTTTGATGGAAATGATTTGGAAATGGTTGATTTCACTTGTGGAGATTTTTGGGCAAGAAAGTAAAATTATGTTTAAAATCATCAGTTTTATGATTATCGCTAGACTCGGCAGGGCCGGGGTGCTAGTTGAGTTGTCTTGTTACTTGAGATGATTTTTAGCCTCGGTCGGACCGAGCACCTGAGATGACTTTTTACTATTTAGACCCGGTTACTCCCGGGCACCCTTGGAGGGGTTTTTGAGATATTTTCCTACTATTTTTAGTCCTGGACAGGGTCTGGGCATGCATATTCGAGACTGGGTCTCTATCTTGATATCGAGACTGGGTCTCTATCTTGATATATGTTCTGATACTGAGTTTGGGTATGGGGTCTGGGACCTCCATGGACCTTGCTATCCGGGCCAGGGGCTACGGGCTGCGTGTGCCGGAAGAGGGGTATACGGGGGAGTAGAGGTATACGGGCAGAGTCCTTCCATGGAACCTACCTGCTGGGCTGGATCGGCGCCGGAGGAGGTACATACAGAGATACTATGGCACTTGAGATCTTCCATGCATCATATCATTCATGGTTCGAGGTTCCACCCTTGTTTGCTGTTTGCTGATTGTACGCTCCGGTAGTATGGGATGCCGGAGGGTTTGTTTTCACTTGTTTGTGTTCCTCGGTTGTATGGGCGGCCGAGGGACTGTAGGTAGACTTTTGCTTTTTACTTACAGAATTGTTTCTCTATTATGGATAAGTATGAGATTGGTATGATTAGTTGAGTTTGATTCATGTCTCTGAGCATGCCTATTATTACTCTTTCTCTCTTCTTCTTACACTTGAGGTTACCGGTATACCGTCCATTTCGTAAACTTATTTTGTATACACTGTTGTTGCAAGGACCCCAGGTGCGTTATTTCTTACTTTCACCTGTGCCTTTGGTGTGTATATTCTGCTTACTAGCCTCATATGTGGTTCTGTTGATTTCCCTCTGGGCTAGTTCCTGTGTACCTTTCGTTGATTTCTGTGACTACTTGCTTCTATTCTGTCTATTACTACACTTTTATCTTATATGTGCCCAGTCGGCCTATGATACCTACTGGGTACCTTATGCTTCGCATTTGGTGCTCACCCCTACCCCTGCATCTTTGGGTGCAGATCCTAGCGTGGGCCATCGCCGTTAGATCGCTGTGATTCGTGCTTGGAGATCTGTTGAAGACTACTTCAGGCTGAGGGTGAGCTCTTGGCGATCGGAGCTTAGCTTTAGTTTATCTTTTGCTTCATGTACTCTATTACCATTCAGAGACATCTGTATATATATAGTTTTGGTTTATTTGCACTCCATGTATATAGTTTGGCTCTGTACTATGATACCAGGTCTTGGGGTTTGATTTAATTTCCGCATATGTATATATATATACTCCTGTTACCTATTCTTTTGCTTGTTGGTTAGACAGTAGCCCATTACTAACTGTCCTGGGCTACGGGAATTGGTTCGCCTACTGGGGGGTTGTAGGCGCCATCATGACCGAGAAATCGGGTCGTGACAACTTGGTATCAGAGCTTTAGGTTCACCGGTGTCATCAGTATAGGAGCCAATGTCTAGTAGAGTCCTACGGATCGGGGCGGAGACGTCAGTACTCAATCTTTGGGAGGCTACAGTGGCATTTTAGGAAATTCGACTCTTTCATTGCTTCTGTGTCGTGCGTACAACCCTTGAAGTTTCTAGAGATCTCATTTGTTCTACTTCATTCTTTCGCAGATGGTTCGTACGAGATCATCGGCAGCACGCGAGGATGAGCCTCCCACTCCAGCTAGGGGTCGAGGACGCCCTCGAACAGTGGCACCTGCTAGAGCTGCTAGCGTGGAGATAGAGCTCGAGCAGCATGTGGTTCAGGGGGCAGCCCAGGTACCACCAGCTCTAGCGCCAGCTCCAGTACCAGCTCCAGTGCCCACTTATGTGCCAACTTTGGCCGCAGCTCAGTCTCCAGATATTTGGGGATTACTATTACAGCTTTTAGGTGTGATTGGAGAGCGGCCTTCTGAGGTAGCGCAGACATCCGCTCAGGGGGCAGCCCTGGGTGCACAGAGCTCAGGAGCGCAGCCGGCTACTATGGCTCCCCGTGCAGAGGTTATTCCGGTTCCATCTGTTGCACAGCCTCTTGCTCCTCGCCCAGCTATGACAGAGTCAGAGCAGAAGGCATTGGGTAGGTTTTTGAGGTTAGAACCTCCGAGATTTGCGGGTACTTTTGGACAGGACCCACATGACTTCATTACCACCTGTGAGGAGATGTTGCATCATCTGGGTTTGTTGGAGACTCACGGGGTTGGTTATACTACCTACCAGTTGGAGGGCCCAGCGAAGTTATGGTGGAGGGCTCAGGTTGCTTGTAGACCACCGTCGTCACCTCCTTTGACCTGATCTGAGTTTTATGAGGCCTTTATGGCCAAGTTCCTACCACAGAGTGATCGTGAGCGTCGCAGGGAGCAGTTTACTCACCTTATGCAGGGATCTACGACTATCTCAGAGTATGAGACCCGTTTTCATCAGCTAGCACCGTTCGGAGCTATGATCATTCCCACCGAGGCTGATAGGATTCGCAGATTTGTATGGGGTTTGAGGCCAGAGATCAGACAGCCAGCTGAGATATTGATTGCCAGTGGTCGGTCATTCCAGGCCATTGTAGACTATGCTCGCACTGTGGAGGACTTACAGCGACATGATCAGGGGTCCAGAGATAAGAGGCCTCGACATCAGGGTGTCTATAGTGGTTTCAGATATGGCGGTAGAGGTCCTGGCCAGTGGAGTCGGAGTTATCAGCCACAGCAGTACCAGGGTCAGTCCAGCCGACCGGTTCAGGCTTCCCTTCAGACTTTGGTAGTACCCAGTTCGAGCAGGGTCAGGGCAGCCATCAGGGCTATAGTGGCCAGTCTTCGAGGGGTACAGTTTCTGGGGCATCAGGTCGTGGTGGTCATACGGGATTTGCTGGTTCATCTCGACTGAGTAGGCCGTCAGGGGCTTGTTTTACTTGTGGGGTGATGGGTCATTTTGCTAAAGATTGCCCTCAGCAGGGTACAGTTCAGTTAGCCGAGCCGTTACGGGCAGTTCAGCCCCCTGCTAGAGGGGGTGGTCGTCAGATTAGAGGTGGTGCGCCACGCGGTAGAGCAGGTGGTAGGGATGGCGGTCGGGTAGGTGGAGGTCGTCGTCAGTTTTATGCGGTCCCTAGGAGACCAGAGGCAGAGGCCTCAGATGCTGTGATTACAGGTACGATTTCTGTGTGCCATCAGCCTGCTATGGCTTTATTTGATCCTGGATCCACTTGTTCATATGTATCTGCCTACTTTGTGCCTTGTTTGGGGTTGGCTAGTGAGCCATTATCTGTTCCTGTTTCTGTTTCGACCCCAGTAGGAGATTCTTTAGTAGTGGATCGGATTGTGAGATCCTGTATGTTATCTATTGGTGATTCAGAGACTTGGGGTGACTTGATGATTCTTGATATGCTAGATTTTGATGTGATATTGGGCATGGACTGGTTATCCCCTCACCGTGTGGTTTTGGATTGTTATGCCAAGACCATTACCATAGCCGTGCCCGGTGTATCCCCGGTTGTGTGGCAGGGTTCTGTTAGCCATGCACCATCTGGGATCATCTCTTTTCTTCGAGCTAGGAAGTTGATTTCCCGTGGGTGTTTAGCTTATCTAGCATATGTCCGAGATGTTAGTGCTGACCCCACTTCCCCAGAGTCTGTTCTTGTGGTTAGAGACTACCTCGATGTATTTCCTACCGACCTGCCAAGCCTTCCACCTGAGAGAGATATTGATTTTGCTATTGAGTTAGAGCCGGGCACTAGGCCCATTTCTATTTTTCCTTACCGTATGGCTCCTGCTGAGTTGAGGGAGCTTAAGGAGCAGCTCCAGGATCTGTTAGCTAAGGGGTTTATTAGACCTAGTGTGTCACCGTGGGGTGCTCCTGTTCTCTTCGTGAAGAAGATGGATGGGTTGATGCGCATGTGTATTGATTATCGGCAGTTGAATAGGGTGACAGTGAAGAATAGGTATCCGATGCCGAGGATTGATGATTTGTTTGACCAGCTTCAGGGTTCAGTCGTGTTTTCAAAGATTTATTTGAGGTCCTGCTACCATCAGCTGAGGATTAGGGCGGAGGACATCCCTAAGACAGCATTCAGGACACGTTATGGCCATTATGAGTTCCTGGTGATGTCTTTTGGGTTGACTAATGCCCCCGCAGCCTTTATGAACTTGATGCACATGGTTCTTGGCCCCGTAATTGGACTCATTTGTGATAGTTTTTATAGACGACATCTTGGTATCTCGCGTAGTAGAGATGAGCATGAGCAGCACTTGAGGTTTTACTCCAGACTTTGAGAGATCATCGGGCTTTATACCGCAAGTTCTCAAAAGTGTGAGTTTTGGCTTGAGTCATTGCATTCCTAGGGCACGTGGTGTCTAAGGATGGGAATTAGGGTTGATCGCGGGAAAGATTTTCAGCGGTTGTGAGTGGCTAGACCTACGACTTGTTACTGAGGTTCGCGCTTTATGGGCTAGCAGGTTTACTACAAGAACGGTTCGTGGAGGCGATTTTCTTCCAATACGCAGCCCTTGACTTGCTGACTAGGAAGGATGTCCCATTTCAGTGGTCGGATCAGTGTGAGGATAGCTTTCAGAGGCTTAAGGCCTTATTGACTTCAGCTCCAGTTTTGACTTTGCCAGTTGAGGGTCAGAGCTTCTCCGTGTATTGTGATGCTTCTGGGGTTGGTCTTGGTTGTGTGTTGATGCAGCAGGGTCGAGTATTAGCATATGCGTCGAGGCAGCTGAAGATTCACGAGCGCAACTACCCCACTCATGACTTAGAGTTGGCGGCAGTAGTTTCGCGCTCAAGATCTGGAGGCATTACTTATATGGAGTTCACTGTGATATCTTCACCGATCACCGTAGTCTTCAGTATATCACGAGTCAGCGGGAGTTGAACTCGAGACAGAGGAGATGGATTGAGTTACTGAAGGACTATGACTTCAATATTCTGTATCATCCGGGCAAGGCAAAAGTGGTAGCGGATGCCTGGAGTCGGAAGACAGTGAGTATGGGTAGCCTAGCTTCTCTTTCAGTTTCAGAGCGACCGTTGGCCTTGGACATCCAGTCCTTGGCTAACCGTTTGGTTAGGCTTGACTTGTCGGATCCTAGCAGAGTT
>QJPP01007173.1:0-42297 GCA_003996215.1 Jaltomata sinuosa | reverse complement strand
CACTATTAGACAGATAATATATATAGACTTATACTTACTCGTTAATGCCTCAACTCGACACTTCCACCTTTCTCATTGGACTGAAATAGATGAGGATACTTGGATTTCATCGCTTCTTCCGCTTCCCATGTAACTTCTTCTACTTGTTGGTTTCTCCACCGTACTTTTACGGAAGCTACTTCCTTATTTCTTAGCCTCTTAACTTGGCGATCCAGAATAGCAATGGGTACTTCTTCATAAGTGAGATCTCCCATAACTTGTACATCTTCAATAGGAGTAATACGAGATGGGTCACCTATACACTTTCGAAGCATTGAGACAGGAAATACCGGATGGACTGTTGAAAGCTCTTGGGGTAGCTCTAACTCATATGCGACTTGGCCAACTCTTCGAATAATATTATATGGCCCTATATAGCGTGGACTTAACTTTCCCTTTTTACCAAATCTCATCACCCCTTTCATTGGTGACACCTTCAAAAATACCCAATCTCCTATAGCCAACTCCAGCCCTCTTCTTCTAATATCTGCATATGATTTGTATCGACTTTGAGCCGTTGCCAGCCGCTGTTGTATCACCTTAACTTTTTCCATAGCTTGATGAACAAGATCTGGCCCAAATAAGGTAGTTTCACCCACTTCAAACCATCCGATTGGTGATCTACACTTCCTCCCATATAAAGCTTCATAAGGTGCCATTTTGATACTTGAATGATAGCTATTGTTGTAAGAAAATTCAATAAGTGGTAAATGGTCATCCCAGCTACCTTTAAAGTCCAATACACAAGCTCGTAACATATCCTCAAGTGTTTGGATTGTACGTTCTGCCTGACCATCCGTTTGAGGGTGAAAGGCCGTACTTAAATTCACTTGTGGTCCCAAACTCTTCTGAAATGATTTCCAAAAATTCGCGGTGAATTGAGCTCCCCTATCAGATATAATAGAGATTGGGATTCCATGTAGCCGAACTATCTCTTTAATATACAACCTTGCATAATCTTCAACTGTATAAGTAGCCTTAACCGGCAAGAAGTGGGCTGATTTGGTGAGTCTATCAACTATCACCCATATGGAGTCAAATTTCCAAAATGAGCGAGGCAGACCAGTGACAAAATCCATGTTGATCATGTCCCACTTCCAAATTGGAAGGTCTATATGTTGCATATAACCTCCAGGCTTTTGGTGCTCTACTTTAACTTGTTGACAATTTGGACATTTAGAAACAAATTCTGCAATGTTCTTCTTCATGTCACTCCACCAATACATTCCTTTCAAGTCATGATACATTTTAGTTGAGCCCGGATGGATAGAATATCTTGAATGATGTGCTTCTGTCATAATTCTCTCCCTTAGTCCATCTATATTAGGCACACACAATCTGTTTTGGCACTGGAGTACTTTGTTTTGCGTAAGCTCAAATGCCCTTGTCACCCCTTTTTTTTTTTTTTTCTTAAGCTGTAATAAAATAGGATCCTTATATTGCTTCTCTTTTACTTCGACTACTAATGAGGATTCTGCTGCATTTTGCACAATAATCCTTTCATCTTGAGATTCAAGAAGGCGAACCCCCAAGCTAGCTAGTGGGTATAGATCCTTAGCTATTCTTTGTCTTTCCATGGACTGCCCATAGGTGTTTGCCATTGTCCTACGACTTAAAGCATCAGCCACCACATTTGCTTTCCCCGGATGATACAAGATATCAACATCATAATCTTTTAATAACTCAAGCCATCTTCGCTGCCTCAGATTCAGATCCTTCTGCTTAAAGATATATTGCAAGCTCCTATGGTCCGTATATATGTCAACATGAACCCCATACAAGTAGTGGCGCCATATCTTTAAAGCAAATACAACCGCTGCTAGCTCTAGATCATGGGTTGGATAATTTTTCTCATGTGGCCGCAACTGTCGTGAGGCATAAGCTATTACTTTACCATGCTGCATCAATACGCATCCTAAGCCCACTCCCGACGCATCACAATACACTGCATACCCTTCTATGCCTTCTGGAAGTACCAATATAGGTGTAGAAGTCAACTTATTTTTCAGCTCCTGGAAGCTTCTTTCGCATGCATCGCTCCATTGGAACTTGGCTGCCTTGTGTGTTAGCCTTGTTAAGGGTGCAGAAATAGAGGAAAATCCCTCAACGAACCTTCTATAATAACCTGCCAACCCAAGGAAACTACGAACCTCCGTAGGTGTTGTAGGTCTTGGCCAGTTCTTCACGGCTTCTATCTTTTGAGTATCAACCCTTATTCCTTCATCAGAGACAATATGACCCAAGAATGCCATAGATTTTAACCAAAATTCACATTTAGAAAACTTTGCATATAGCTTACGATCACGAAAAACCTGTAACACCTGCCATAAGTGATTAGCATGGTCCTCCTTTGATCTTGAATAGACCAAGATATCATCTATGAATACAATCACAAACACGTCCAAGAATGGCTTGAACACCCTATTCATCAGATCCATAAAAGCTGCTGGTGCATTTGTTAGCCCAAATGACATAACTAAAAATTCAAAATGACCATACCGTGTTCGAAAAGCTGTCTTGGGTATATCTTTCTCTTTGACGTTTACTTGATGATAACCCGACCTCAAATCAATCTTCGAGAAACACTTAGCACCCTGTAACTGGTCAAACAAATCATCAATCCTAGGAAGGGGATATTTGTTCTTAATTGTCACCTTATTCAACTGCCGATAGTCAATACACATTCTCAATGAGCCATCTTTCTTACGTACAAATAAAACCGGTGCTTCCCAAGGGGATATACTAGGCTTTATGAATCCCTTTTCTAACAAATCTTTTAATTGCTCCTTCAATTCTCGTAATTCTGTCGGGGCCATCCTATATGGAGGGATGGAGATGGGTTGAGTACCTGGAATCACATCAATACCAAACTCTATCTCTCGTTCTGGAGGCAAACCTGGAAGCTCTTCGGGAAAGACATCAGAAAATTCATTTACCACTGGAATAGACTGAAGATCTAGTGGCTCCGCATCTATATCTCTCACTCTCACTAGATGACATATGTACCCTTTGGACATCATCTTCTTTGCCTTAAGATAAGAAATAAACTTACCTCTTGGTGTCCCAACATTACCTTTCCATTCAAGGACTGCCTCTTTTGGAAAATGAAAACTCACCCTCTTAGCTCGGCAATCTACCATGGCATAACATGAAGCCAACCAATCCATACCCATTATAACGTCAAAATCTATCATATCTAGCTCAACAAGGTCAGCCAATGTGTTACGGTCACAAACAGTTACTATGCAATTACGCTAGACTTTTCTAGCTATAATAGACTCGCTAGTTGGCGTAAATACTTCAAATGGTTTAACCAATAATTCTGGCGTTCCTTCAAACTTTCTAGCAATCAATGGAGTTACATATGATAATGTAGAGCCTGGATCAATTAATGCATATACATTATATGAAAAGATGGACAATGTACCTGTAACCACATCAGGTGAAGCCTCCAAATTCTGTCGTTCCGCTAGAGCATATGTACGATTTTGAACTCCACTAGAACTAGCAGTTCCTCTACCACCCCTACCACGACCTGCAGGCACTTGTGGCCCCCTACCTAAATAAGGCACCGATGATGATGATGCAGCAACCGATCCAGTAGGTTGTGCCATGCTACCCATGCCCCTTTGAGGGCAATTTCTCATCATGTGTCCCGGTGTACCACACCAAAAACAAACATTTGTTCCAAGCCGACATATACCTAGATGATTTCTTCCACATTGTTTACAAAACTGTCTAGGAGGTCTTGGTTGGCTCGCACTTCCCTGTTCTTGGTCCCCCGCTACTTGTGAGCCTTGACTCTCACTCCTTTGCCCAAATTGATTAGCCCTAGACCCTTGAAACCGAGGTGGAGCGCTAGCTGTAGAGTAGGAAGATGATGGCCTAGGCATTCTACTAGAAAACCGAGGCCTAAACTCACCTTGGGATGGCGTAAACTGGCCCATAGATCTGGCCCTCTTGGACTGCCCTCTTTCCGACTCTTGTGTCCTTCTCCTTTGCCTTTGATCCTCCATCTTTTGTGCAAAAGCTTGTATCCTTGCTATATCCATATCTTTGTTCAAAGCAACAATAGTACAATCCCTAACCAGATATGAATCCAATCTATCCACATAACGATGAACTCTATCCTCCATAGTAGCTACTACATTAGGAGCATACCTGGCCAAAGAATTAAACTTGAGACTATACTCTCTCACGCTCATATTCCCTTGGTGAAGATTTAAGAACTGAGTTGCACGGGCCTCCCGAATCTCCAATGGCAGATAATGGTCAAGGAATGCCTTTTTAAACTCTTTCCATTAGCTGAAGGTGTATTTATACCCCTAGATTGTTTCCAAGCTTCGTACCACAATACAGCCACACCTTTTAATCTATATGTTGCCAACTCAACTGCTTCCTTACCAGATACATGCATAATATCTAAGGTCCTTTGGATTTGATCAATAAAGTCTTGCGGATCTTCATTAGGATCTGACCCGGTAAATGATGGAGGGGCCAAATTAAGGAAATCACGTATCCGCACACTAGCTTCCCTATTTGCACCACTAGTACCTGCAATTGGACCTGCTTGCCCTTGTCCTTGACCAGCAAGTATACGAGTCAACAATTGGACTGCATTCTTTAAATCTTGGTCAGTAGCATTAACCGGTGGTTCTTGGGGTGCTGCTGCCCTCCTTAGCTCTTTTGGAGACGGAGGAGTGGAGGAAGTCCGTGATGAAGACAGTTGAGCCTCACTTTGATTAGCTCGTCTAGGTGGTGATTTGCTGGTCCCTTCTCCAGTAGCCACATCTACTTGCTTACCAGTACTCTTACTTTTCCTAGTAACCGGCATTTTTTCTATAATGAAAACAATTCAAAGGTTAGATACGATAAACCTATAACATGGGCTCTATTGCACGATCTAAGAGATGAAGAAAAAGAGACAACTCCTAAATGTCCCGTAGCCTCCTGTTTATAGATGTGGTGCACAACACACCCATAAGCAAAACTCTACATAGACACGGCTTTGTAGACTCCCTAGGATGACCTGCTCTGATACCACTTTTGTCACGCCTCAAATTACATTTAGACGGACAGGCACTCGATGCCCTAACGGCCCGAGAGAACCAGCTTATAACCTGTGATTCATCATGCATATAACTATGACAATTAAGAAGTTTTGACTATAGATAAGCTGCCTGAATAACAAGACCAACATAGATAGGCCCAAAACTTATGTACACGATCTGGCCATCGAGGCCACAACTATTAAGAGCAAAGACATAACTAAGTTTTACTTTAACATTGGTCTACAAAGCCTCTACAAGATAGACAAACTTAGTTTAGGTCGGGACAGGGCCCCGCCTTACCCTTAACTATACAATACCCAAAATATATACCAAAGACTCGGTAAAGCCCCGAATCAACCTGGAGCTCACCAACAGCAGCCGAGTGTCCTGTGCTCCTACTGGGAGGTCTACTAGCCAGAGTACATGTGCCTGCGGCATGAAATGCAGCGTCCCCATGAGGGACGTCAGTACGAGAGAATGTACTGAATATGTAAGGCATAAAGTAAACCATATGTAAACAAGAGCTCAAATAGAATAAGGTATCAGTGCATAAACATGTAAATAAGAACAGAAGATCACATTCGCTTACACTTGCGAAATCATGTATATTACGTTCTTTGGTTACTCTTCTTTGCTTTATGATCATTGTAAGGCATGTAATACACGTGACCAACTGATCAGTGGTAGAAGAGGAGTCCCATGCTAGGCAATTTAACCCCTGGGATGCTGCCCTCATAAATATACAAATTGGGATCGACCCATGCTAGGCTTTCGCCCCAAGGCTGCCACCCATAAGTACAAAAATAGGGATCAACCCATGCTAGGCTTTCACCCCTGGGCTGCCACCCACACATATACAGATTACTTCATTTAGTTTCTTTAATCTTTGAGATTGTTACTTTGGTGGTTGTAACCTTTATTGAGCTCAAAACTATGGACCAGTAGTAGAAGACATGTGGACATGCACTTAAGGCAGTAACAATGATATAAGGAACAAACGTAACATCAACGTACTGTTTAGGAGCTTATATGATACAATGAACCTCATTTGGCTTAGAGAATAACTCACAAAGCTTGCTGTTGAAAGTACCTTTACTAGGAAACTCACTTCGTTGGTAACAACACAAATATAAGAGTTCATGCCAAGGAATATGAAACTGAGAAACCTTACATACCTTGTTGTGTAACTCGGATATTACAACGAATTAAGCTTCCCTCTTTCTGATTATTTATCTACAATGAAATACGTGGCAAAACTAGTATTAGTATCTAGTTAACTAATTTGGGCTACTTGATCCCACTAAATCAGTAACTAGGCAGTAAGCTCGTAATTGATCAAACCAAGAGTGTTCCTTTCACCTCTTCGCTTCTAAACATATCTACATACTGTACGACCTTCTCATAAGGTCCCTTGAAACTCTTCCGACTTCACAACATATACCAAATAACATACAAAGGTGTGCAGGCAGCAAGTTAACATAACACCCAATTAAGTGGTGTATTACCACACCCTCCTTCCATACTTCAATACAACTTCACACACCCTTTTACAAGTTCAACCAAGCTGTCCCAAATATATACACATAAAACCGCTCCTAAAACAATCCCAAACATCCTTCAACATAATAAGAAAGTATTTTAACTCAAGGATTCCAATCACTACCCCATGGTTCTTGACACAAACACATACAGAATTCTCCATCAAACTTGCATATAAAAAGGGGTAAAAATGGGCAGTAACTTTACCTTAAATTCTGAAAATCTGTCCTTCTAACTTGTACTTCTTCAAGAGCTTGAACTCCCCTTCAACTTAGCTTGAAAAGAGGGAGAATACTTAAGAACCCTAATGGTATTTTATGGCTGCTATGTGAAGCTAAGAGAGAGAGAAAGAAAGAACTTCTAAAATCTATTTTTTTTTCAAGTTAAAATGAGTGAAATGAGCTGGTCTTAACCCCTTTAAAGGGGGGCTGCTTTGGCCGACTTTCCTTGCTCATTTTGAGCCACAAAATGTCAAGAAGGTGATACACCTACTTGGCCATTTTACATGGGCTTTGTTGGACTTAACCTTATTGGGCCTTGGCTGCCAATTCATTCCCTTTCTTTCACTTCTTTGGGCCAGAATTTATTCAAGTGGGTGATGGGTGTACTTGGCCCTCTAAGCTAGTCAAAATAGTCTTAGTAGGTGATGCACCTACCTAGTTCTTTAGGCTGGTCAATAAGTCAAAGTAGGTGATGCACCTACTTGTCACCTACTAGCTTAGTTAAGTCAAGCAAGCAGCTCTCTTATTTTATTCTATTTTCTAATTTCTAATCCCTTTTGCTTTAACTTAACACTTCACCCTAAATATTTACTCAAATACAACCTTACCATCTCGAGTTTAAATACTTTTGTCGAGGTTAACTTGGCCGTTTACGTGCTGAACTGAATGGGGCATTACAGCACCTCCCAATACACATTAAACTATCACTGCTCATATAATAAACTCGGTCCCTCACCTATATGACAAGGCTATATCAAGTGATATATGAATAGGACTAGTATATGCGGAATACGGGATGTTACATTTCCATAGTAGGATATTCCACTGAAGATTGTTTGGCCAACATGGCTTGTGTATT
Organism: Jaltomata sinuosa; assembly: GCA_003996215.1. Classification (NCBI taxonomy): domain Eukaryota; kingdom Viridiplantae; phylum Streptophyta; class Magnoliopsida; order Solanales; family Solanaceae; genus Jaltomata; species Jaltomata sinuosa. The sequence goes on along the minus strand of QJPP01007173.1, from coordinate 34,588 downwards.
GAAGAGGTGTGAAGAAAGGAATCTAGTGTTGAATTAGGAGAAATGCCACTTCACGGTGAAGGAGGGTATTTTTTGGGTCACAAGATTTTGGAAAAGGGTATTCAAGTGGATCAAGCAAAGATTAAAGTTATTTCCAAGTTGATACGCTGAAATTACACCTTTTATCTAGTATAAAGCGATAACAGAGGTTAGGGTTGATCGCACGAGGAATATGGAAGAAATACGACAGTAGTGAATATTCAGCCAGTCGTCTTTATTTCAAGGGGGGAGGGGTTTCAAATGTAAGGATAACAATTGTTAGAAACTTAATCTTTCTTGTGTTTAGATAATTAAAGGTAACTAGAATTGTGTTCCCCATGATTTATACACAACTAGTGTTCTATTCAAGTGCTTAGCATGCAAAATCGGTAAATTAAATTCATCAAAATGGTTGGTCCCCTAGGTACATGAATATCACTATGCAACTTGATCCATCTACGGGTGATTGCTTTACTATTCCTTACCCTTGATCCTAGATTAACTATTCCTAAACAAGGTCAAGCTATTAAATAATGGTTGATATCCTCGAGTATCCATTTTTATTCTCTTTTTCCATTCGTTACCTCTTTGGTCTAGTAAGTAAAAACAAGGAGAGTTATAATGTTGGCCACTGATAAAAAGCAATTAATAAAAAGGGAAAAACAATACATTCATAAATACCAATCAAAAATCACTAAGTACTTTGCTTACTTTATTAATTTGTCATGGTTCCCACAATCCTAGTTATGGTGTTTAGCTACTCATGCTTGAAACAATCATAGAAGAATTAATAAGAAATAACTTATGTGTATTAACCATGTGAATTCCAAGAATACTAGCCAAAGTAGTAAAATAATTCAAGAACACAAATAAATAATAATGGAGAAGAAAAAAATAAATCAAATTCTTCGGCCTCCACGGCGGTTCTTAGCTCTTCCTATCTTAGAAAGTTAAAAGTTAAAAATGTATATAAGTTCCTCTCTAAAAATTATTCTTATAGACTATTCATAGATGTGAAAAAAGTCTCAAATAAAATAATTAAGTCCAAAATGAATTGAAAAACTAAAATCCAATTAAATTGGGTTTGCCGCGTACATTGCTGCTTTGATTTTGCTTTGCTGCACATGCCTTCATTTCTTGCCATGTGGCAAGTGTCAGTTGAATTTGCAATTTTGATACTTTTCTGCTCATATTCATAGGAATATAATATTCTATTTAATCCATTAAGTTTCATGCTTGATTTCCTTATGTGATTTCTCATTTTTAATTTGTTTTTTCTCTAAATTTCTTCAACTTTTCACCATTTTAATCCTACACATAAACATACCCAACATAAGAATAATTTATAAAATCAATGCTCAAAAATGATAATCAAAAGATTAAATATGAGGTAAATAATGATTATATATATATATATATTTTTGGCTTCACATCACCATTCCACACTTGGACCCTTGTTCGTCCTTGAGCAAGCATTAAAGCTCATCTAAGAAAAGACAAAACTAGAAATACCACTACTTTCATTGATACAAATAATTAAACCATGTAACAAATTAGGTCATCAAGTAAACTTCCTGATTATTATGCAAGATATACAGCAAAAATATATTTCTCACCTCCTAACCTCAAAGACAGACTCTGACTCATCAAACCAAGTTTGCTTATCTACTCCATCAAATAAAGTTAATAAAATCACGTATTTATCATGAAATAAATGCCCTCATAAGAAAAAATAGTCCACATACTAAATTTTAAAAAATATCGAATATAATTTAATGACTTAACATCAAAGTACAACTCTTGCACTCACAAACGAATTCACATGTATGCATAAAGAACCATAGGCTTGCCCATTATGTACATTTCCACTAATTAAGTATACTCGAATTGAATTAAATAGGACTTTAATGGGTTGTAATATTGGCTAGGGTACGGGTAGGAAAACTATATAATGGTGACTTACACTTACCTAAGCACTTTGCACTTTTTTTAGACTTCATCACCCATTATTTTCATCACTTTATTTTTTTAGCCCTCTCTTTAATTATTTTAACTAGCAACTCTCATCATATCATGAACACTTCAATTATATATCTTTTTCAAGCAATTTTTTCTCTCTCTCGCTCTCTCTTTTCATGTCACATTCTATATAAGAGGGTCTTTTCATCACTTTGTAGCTATCATTGGTCACCTTTTCACTCAACCATCCCTTTTCTTCAGATTTAACAATTTTATCACAGTTATGCTATAGTGCACAAGAAAGTAGGGTGCAAAAATTAGGGATTTAATAAAAGGATCAAGGCAAAAATACAGCTACCAAACGAAAGTCTACGGGCTCAAAGGGGCTACTAGTGATAAGAATATCTGAAAAGGCTAAAATTCACAGACATATCAAAGAAAGCCTATAATATCTTCTAAACATAGCAATGCTTTTTATTTCACTTCAATAATATGCAGGGCAAGTTCTATACAAAGATGCAAAAGATGGAATATATGCAAGAAATTCTCATCTCACATGGCACAAGCCTTAATCAAGATGAATTAGTTCTACTTCTAAGACAGATAGGGTCATAACAAACAACAAAATAAGAATAAGTTATATACATTGCCACTACCTTGAGCCTAGGTGTAAAAAAATCTGCTATTTTATTTTATACTCAAGCACTCTTGGAAAAGTACTACTCAAACTCAGGTCTAAACATGCTAGTATCAAACAAGTCAAAAAGGGTCTTTTCTTTTCTCTCTCAAAAAAATAAGAAATACTCCTAAAATATAATTAAAAAATAAAGTTAGTCTAATAAAAAAAACTAAAAAAATATTACCTGACTCAAAGGGGCATCCCTCGGAAGAGAACCGAGGCCATAAAAAAACCAAGGAGTGGATGGGGTATGCTACTCAAAAAAATAGAATAAAATAATAATAAAAATTAAAATAATAAAATCTTTTTTTAAAATAAAATAAAATTCTATGGTATACTCACCCTTTAATTCACAAATATAAGAAGAATATCCACTCCACACTTAAAGTCATGCTTTTTACCCAAAGTAATTGATAGAAAAAGATGAAGAAGAAGGGTGCGAGATACTCCCTAAATCCCTCTAGGGCCTAGCTAATAGTATATTTTCTCAGTTTTCATCAAGGGTCACACGATCCCACACTTAAGCTCAATCATGCTCCTTAGCTTTAAATTTTGGGTACTCAGACTTCCCCTAATATGCAAAAATAAAAACAACACAAAAAAGTGACACTATTAAAATAAAAATAAGAAGCTATACTACAAATTGGGTTGCCTCCCAATAAACGCCTAATTTAACGTCGCGGAATGACACCATCAAGTGAACCATTTTTTCTTCCACTTAGAACTTATAAATTTTACCCCTAAATTCTTTTCTAATTTTTTGGTATACTCAAGAGGCGGTAGTATAAATATAAAGGTTTCAAGCAACAGATATAGCAATTCACACTTCTTGGACCTTAAGTGAGGAATGTAATTCTCGTATTTTGGAATAATAAATTCAAGAATATAGACACATTATTCCTCCTCCTTACACTCTTCCATAAGTTCATATGACTCGATCATAATTCACCATCTAAATATAATGTAGAAAAATAATTGGAATAAGGTTCAAAAGTGGAGGTTGTCCACAAAAGTGGACTCAGCAAAACTGGAGAAGGTCTACAAAAGTGGCCTCCACAAAAGCGGTGTCTGCAAAAGCAGTTAAATGGTCACAAAAGTGGATGCACCATCAACATGACACCAGAAATTTTTGCTAAGCTTGGAATTATCCGAATGGGCCCTCGAGATTCATTTGGAACCCGTGAACACAAATGAAATATGCTACCCAACTGAAAATGATATTTCGGACTCAATAGAATCAACAATTTCCTAACAGAGATTATTTTGATGAAAAGTGGGCCTCACGCCCAAAAACTATCATTTAACCAAAAATAACCCAATTGCCCAAAATTAGTCTGGAAGCCTCGGGACCCAAACCAAAGGTCCCACTAGCTCAAAATCCATACTTCGGAGTTGATGACACTAATGAAATTCTCATCTGAGCTTGTCTATTCAGAATATTGATCAAAGTCAACGTTATCCATTTTAAAAGTTCTAAAATAGAGAAACTCTTCTAAAACATAAATGAATTGTCTAAGAACCGAATCTACTATTGAAGTAAGTCATAAATAATCTGTAGCCACCGTGGGAAACCTCAAAACACTGGAAATGCACAAAAATAGAGAAAATGACCTAGAGGGTCATTATACCTACGCTGGTGTGTGGTGGCTTGAGGCACGCAGGTGTATGATCTTCAAAGAAGTTTCCTAAGCTCAGCCTATGTTGACACCTGCAAAACACAGGTGGCAACTTGTGGCTCACATCTCCCAATGCATTCCTCCATCAGATCTCTTCTCTCCCGATCATCTCTTGACTTATATTCCTTTTAGAGTCTATTTGGGTTCAAATCCTCTTCTATCTTCATTACTTAAGAATACCTACATATAAGAGAATAGAAGCATAAAATCCATCTAAATAGCATCAAATCAAGGCAACAACTCATGATTAATAGCTAAATAAGTTAGTAGATTACAAACTTATCAAACCCCCAAACTTAAACTATTGCTTGTCCTTAAGCAAAGCACTCATAAGGCTAAGGATTGACATAAACTTCCCAAAACACAAGGATTACACAAAGGACTACAATGACTAAAAACACAAGAAAGTAATAAACAAATGACTTAAATTAAAAGACTCAACAAAAACACTAATCTCATTTGGTACCACCACAATCATAAGGCAAATATACTCACCTCAAAAACTCATTTCAAGAGACTTCAATTCTCATTATAAATCAGGGGAACTTTTCCTTTAAAACAAGATCATCAAACTTCTCAAGTCATTGGGATTAACCTTCAAGGTTTGCCTCAAGATTCGCTACACAATTTGTCTCACTCATTCCTCTCAATTTGTATCAAGACTTTACTATTCACTCCAAGGATGCAATTTCACTCACCATAAGAGAGAATCCTACTCACAATCATACAATTCACAATATAGGGATTATAAGACAATACAAAGACACTCACTCTCTCAAAGAAGTTCAAGTGCACATACATGGAATCATAGGCTTCCCTTCATGTAATTTGCCTCTAATGTAGAGTTGTAAAGCTCAAAATCACTAAGGACTTATGGGTAATGATGTAGGCTAGAGTTAAGGTGTGTATTTCATTTGACTCAAGTAACTAAACTTCCCTAATGCTCTCATTGGGAATTCAAGTACACCACTCACATCCGTGATTCAACTTCACCTTATTGCTCCCTCTCACAACCCAAGTCTTCCCAAACACTATTCCTCTAAACACACTTTTGTTTTTCTCAAGAGGTAACACCAATCAACTTTTTTTCTTTCATCTTTTGACAACTTCAAGCAATTCATAAGTTAAGTATTGGGTGCTACCTCACATTGAAATTCAACTGCTTTTTCCAACATCAATGCATACACTTCCATACTTAGGCTTTTGTCTATATCAACATTATATTTTTCATTCATATCCCCCACCAAACTTAGTCTATTAGCCTATATTTTTCATTTCTAACAATTAGGGAGGATGGGTGCCAAGATAGTGGATTCAAAAGTGTCAAGGTGTCTAACTTTGGGTGCCAAGAAAAGATTAAAAGCTCAAAGAGGTTGAATAGAATCAATATTAAGGGAAGGAAGTTTTGGGCAAACTAACTATTCAAAAAGGCCTAAGGTCATCTTCCAAGCTAAGCAACGTCTAAGATTTCACCTTGAATCACATTCGGGGCAAGTTCTAGATGACATGCATACATAAGAATGAAGTAAACCTTACCATAAAAGGCATCACATCACAAGGGGTTCGTAATTAGTCTAGAAATCAATTGCAATGAATGACTTTTGACAAGCTATTCCGAGTTTTGCACAACTCATTTGTGAATCAACAAGCCAAATGGAGAATGTGTAAGTCATGACAAGAGAATGCTTTTTTAATATTCTTTTTCCCCTCTTTTCTCTCTTTTCAAATTCCTTTACCAAGAAATTTTTTGATGGTCCCATTCGATACAAGTGTAACACAGACTCAAAATAAATACTAAAACTTGGCATTTTCCCTTATGAAACTGTAATGACCCTCTAGGTCATTTCCTTGATTTTTGTACTCTTTCCATGTTTTGAGCTTTTTCATAGTGGCTACATATCATTTATGACTTATCAGAACTAACAGTTCGATTTCCGGGCAGTTTGTTTGTGTTTTAAGCTCATTTCTTTGTTTTGCAACTCTTAAGGCTAGTACAGTTGACTTTGGTCCCCATTCAGAGAAGACTGCCTTAGATGGAAATTCTTTCAGTGCTATTAGCTTTGAAATGCTGACATTGGACTAGAGGTACCTTTCATTTGAGTCCCGAGGCTTCTGGACTTATTTTGGCCTATTGGGTTCCATTTTGGTAAAAGTTAATTTTGGGTGTCGGCCCTTTTTTTTTTAATTTGATCTCTTTTAGAAATTTTGTTGATTCTGTTGAGTCCAACATGCCATTTTTAGTAGGGTAGCATAGTTTTTTTGTATTTGTGAGACCCTATTAATCTAGTAGGCCCATCCAATGCCTTTTTAGCCTTATGTTTTTGCTAGTTTCTGCTGTATGTTGCGGACCTTTTTGGTCATTCGGACCGCAAGGTCACTATCACATTTGCGATGGTCTAGCTTTTTGACCATCGCAATCGTGAGGGGTTCCTCATGATTGTGATGAAGGTTGGCTTCGACCCGGTCTAGGTTGTTCTTCATGATCATGTTTCTGGACCATAGCAATCGTGATGATCTAGTCAACTCATTCCTCGTGACTGCGTGGGGTCTTTCGCGATCGTGATGAATTTCCCCTGACAGTATATAAAGTTTCCACATTATTTTCTTCTTCACTTTTTTGAATTTCTCCGTTGTTGTGAGCTTCCAAGAGCTAATTATTAGGATTGCATTCATTCCTAACAATTTTGGTAAGTCCACCTTATTCCCTATTCCTTTTTCGTTGTTTAATTCATATCATTTTTGTTAAAATTTCATAAAACGCCTTGTTTAAACTCTCGATCAAAGTAGACTTCAAGGCTATTTTGGGCCCCAAAATGAGTCTCGTTTGCACTCAAATTTTGGGAATGGATTTCTAAACCCACTGCTGATATAATTGTGAATTTATTTTCTGTTTTATTGAGCGAGCCCTAAGGGTCATTTTTTGACCTAATTTCTGGCCCAAATTTTGTATAAGTAATATAGGTGTCATTCTTCTCATCTTGACACCTAAATTATGTTATTGATAACGTGGCAGCATTCTAAGGTTGCTCGGAAGGAGAAGGCATACAAGTGATGTTTCGTGCTTGCAGTTTGGCCCCGAGGTAGATTACTGTTTACTATTTTATGACTTGGCTTAGTTAGATTTTATATTTTATGAGTTGCATGAATAGTAGGCTAGGTTTAGATCAGAATTAGGCTTAAATTATATTTTACTTATCTTGGCCATTTTCGAGACTATATAGTAGTATTACCATGTTTATCCTTAGTTTAGGATCCCATAATCTGTTGTGGCTATCCTAGAATCCTTAGAATGATTAAGAGAAGTTTTAGAGGCAGAGTAGGTTCTTTTACTTGTTTACCTGTTTTATTTCCATTTTGCCTTTTTATTCCTGTATTGGTGTATATGTCATTAATATAGTATATACTTTCAGTGTTTTTTTTTTAAATTACCATCCAATCATAAAATCAAGAGATCTTTTAGATGCACTCTTATCCTTTGGTTTGTTGGAGAAAGGCTCGAACCAATGTGACACCAACATAATTACTATTTCACCTTTTTGAAATGGCGGCATTTGCGTCACCACCAAATAAAAGTAATGTTAACAATTAATCATGACATATATACACCAAATTAAAGAATAACATTTGTCCCATAAAACTCATCTAAAGTGTTGACGGATGCATGTTAGATTCGCTAAAAGTAGTGCATTTTTGGAGAATCCAAAATGAACGCGGCAACACTATTTGGAGAATCCGAGGTAAAAGTTGGTCACTTTTTTGTTTTAACAAAGTCAAACGCACTTTATTACTACTAAAGTTTAAGTGAACACCTTGTATTTTGGCATGTATAGCTTGGCAGCAGCAGCATGAGCAATAAGAATGTTGTGTCTGACTATATAAGGCTCAGTTGCTGAGTTACCGGTGGAGTAGTGGTGATTCATCCAGGCAGAATAGTGGCCAGGCACCAATGAACCTGAATCATAACCCATTGATGCAAAAATCCATGGCTCGTTTATCGTTGCCCATAGCTTCACTCTGTCTCCAAAATGTTTGAAACAAATCTCCACAAAATCTACATAATCATCCCTGCATGCATCTCCAGGGTCAAAGCATGGACCAGATGGAGTACCAGGTTTGTTATATTGTTTTTAGGGTGCTTTACCCTGATTGACTGATATTCTCTAAATATGGCATCATATCTCATTACTGTATTACATGGCTATTGGTTTTGAAAATAAAAGAAACATGGGATTTTTGGTTCAAATTCAGTATTTTACTTAACCACTGGTTTAAAAAAAAAGGAAAGTACCATTGTTATACTGGTCGAAGGGACGTTTCCGGGCCCTTTATTTATTTTACTTTCCTATTGATGAGTCCGAGGAACAATTCCAGGAGGCCCGAGGATCACATATCCAGGTTTTACTTTTATGCATATGTTGATAAGCTCGAGGTTCCTTTCAGGCACCAGGGGTACCAGATACCAGGTTTTTACTTTTTTGCATTTGCCATACTACACATTATATCATCTCACGATGCATTGCACTGTATTATCTATATTTACATAGACTACTTTTACCTATTTTATCATTATTGTCTTCAACGTCAGATATATAGTTCTATTTTCTGTTGATAACTAGATTTAGATGGATCTATGTAGCTAGTTTATTTCCTATAGATTATTATATATATTATCTTTCTGAGCTCGATCGGCCTACTATGCCTACTAGGTACCCGTTATTTGGGAACTCATACTACACTTTGCATGTTTTTCTGATGAAACACCTCATATGAGCCACCCTCATTGACCCTTCAGTTGTTCATGGCCAGATGTTGTTCGGTTCACAGTGTGCTCCTGGCGTTTTGGAGAACATTACTCTTTTCCCTTTAGATACCTGTCTTTTTTTTGTATTTTTGGATAGAATGCACTTGTTGTATTGCTTTTCCGAACTTTAGATGCTCTTGTACCGATGATACCAGGCCCAGGGTTAGTTTTGTAATTGTTTTGTCTTCTCGGTCACTTTGGGGCCATCTTTGCATATTTATTATTATGGTATATATATATATTGTTAGCCCCTTCCTTGTATGATTCCCTTTTGTATTTCATTATTTAAACTGTTTTATTATACTTTTGCATCTTCGGGTTGGCTTGCCTACCAGGGATTATGTAGGTGCCATCACGGCCCAATTTTGGGTTATGATAGAGTGATATCGGAGCTCTAGGTTTACCGGTCTCGCCAGTACAAGACACATGTGTCTAGTAGAGTCTTGTGGATGACCTTCATATCTTATCTGTGAGAGGCTATAGGACATATCTAGGAAAGATTCCATCTTGTTTGATTCTTGATCGTGCGTCCTTGACCTTATCAACTTCTAAGTATCTTTTGTTTCACACTTTTTCAGATGGTACGGATATGATCAATGTCAAGTGAGGATGATGCCCATGCACTTACAGTTAAAGCCCCAGCCAGGGGATGGTGTAAAGGTCAGCCCAGAGGTCGAGGAAGGGGATGAGTGATAATGCTTAAATGACACTCTCCATTACGTAGGTGATGGCGATCATTAAGCAAAACAAAATTTATATATTACCCGATCAGAGTCGGGGTCGATTTCACAGGGAATGGTAGCTTAGCCAATGAGATTGTAGAAAAGACCTCACAACGAGAGTAAATTGTCCAAACAACAAATAATGTAAAAAAGAGGGAATTGGGAATCTGTCACAATTCAATTCCAAACCAAACAATAAAGTAAATGCGAGGTGTAAACAAGAGAGAGGATGACCATGGATGTGCTTCCAATAGGACTCGAACATGGGTCTAGGTACTTGCTCAAATGCGTAAATGCTTACTAAACAACATAAGCAACATTGATTTTAGGCATGAATGTTAATCTTTCGATCTCACAATCATTTATCCAATGGTCTTTATTCAAGAACCATTGTTTAGGCAACCAACCAATATAGGCTTGGGGAGGTCATACTATATTTAGCTTAGACCCTTAAATGGGTGTTTTTGGTGAATTGAGCTATTTCTAGCCTCAATCTAAGTGAAATCCCAAGTACCCACTAGCAATTTCACATCCAAAATTATGAACTCCTTTTTCAAGCAAGAACATAATCAAGTAAATTAAATCAATGTTTGCAACCATCAATTTTAGAGTTAAAATATGGTAAAATCACTAGACCCATGTCATATTAGCAATTATAAACACAAATAAGCAAGACTCATACCCTTTTATCAAGTTCCTATCATCAACACATCCCTAGACAAGGAGATTTAGCCACTCATGCTAAAGGAAGAATAAAATATACCCATAGGGAAATTCAAATTACTTTTAATTAATTGTAGCAAAAACTCAATATCGAAGCTCAAATTTACAAGTCCAAGGTTTAATATTGAGAGAATAGAGTGAAACCCTCTATCTTGCCTTGAGAGAGAAACATGCTTCAAAAACTGAAAAACTATTAAAAACTATCAAAAACTATGCCTAAATTGGATTTTAGAATGTTCCTAATTTGTCATACAAAAGTGGACATAATAGCCCCTCAGTAATTGTGTGCCACAATGTGTGATTCACATGTCATGTTGGGTGCATCGCACAGCTTCGCACAAGTGAACAAATGACTTGGCTGATTTTCAATCATCGTGCGAAGTGGGGTGCGGTTCACACCAAGCCTTGTGCGTGTCGCACGGGCGCCACACCTCCTTAACAGATTCTTCTCTTCTTCTAAGCGTTCATGCGGAGGGAGGTGCGGACCGCACCAAGGGTTGTGCATGTCGCACGAGGTCCGCACCTCAAGGCCAAATCTTCATCTCACTTGATCACTTCACACTTCAACTCTTTTTTAGCTCCTTTAGGTCCAATTCATTGTTTCTTTCTTTTACCAAGAGTACCTGCATTTACAACAATAAAAGCCATAAGAACCTCTAATACTAGTTCCACCACACCTTCACTTGAGTTAGTTCTTATGATTTGCGAGTATTTAAATGTGTTTTCTTCTGATCTACCAGGTCTTTCTCCTGATCCTGATATTGACTTTGCAATCAATGTTGAGCTTATCACTCAACCCATTTCTATTCCACCATATCAGATGGCACCAGCCGAGTTGAGAGAACATAAGGATCTGCTCCAGGATTTGTTGAGTAGAGCATTCATCAGGCCTAGTATGTCTCTGTGGGGTGCTTTGGTTCTGTTTGTAAAGAAGAAGGACGGGTCTATGCGTATGTGTATCGACTACAGGCAGTTGAATATGGTGATTGTTAAGAACACATATCCGATTCCATATATTGATCATCTGTTTGACCAGTTATAGTGGGCAACACTGTTCTCTAAGATAGACTTGAGGTCTGGGTATCAATAGTTGAGGATTAGGGCTGTAGACGTCCCAAAGACTGCATTTAGGACTCACTATGGCCATTACGAGTTCCTAGTCATGTCTTTTGTATTGACTAGTGCCCCAACAACATTTATGGAGTTAATGAACCACATGTTTTGAGCCTACCTGAATTCCTTTATGATTGTGTTCATCGATGACATTCTGGTATATTCAAGGAGTAGAGAGGAGCATGAGCAGCATTTAAGAGTTGTACTTTTGTCCTTGCGAGACCATCAGTTATATGCCAACTTCATTAATTGTGAGTTTTGGCTTGAGTCTGTGGCATTCTTAGGGCATGTGGTGTCCAAGGATGGGATTATGGTGGATCCGGCAAAGATTATGGCAGTTGGTGATTTGTCTAGGCTTACTTCTCCTATTGAGGTCCGTAGTTTTATCACTTTGGCACCTACTACAAATGGTTTGTAGAGGGGTTTTCTTCTATAGCAACTGCATTAACTAGATTGACTCAGAAAAATATCCCTTTCTAGTGGTCAGATGAGTATGAGGTGAGCTTTCTGAAGCTCAAGGACTTATTGACTTCAGCTCCAATTTTTACTCTTTCGGCCGAGGGTTGGGGGTTTACAGTGTTTGATGATGCTTCTGATATTGGTCTAGGTTGTGTATTGATGCAATAAGATCGAGTGATTGCTTATGCTTCCATATAGCTAAAGGTTCACGAGAGGAACTACACCACTCATGACTTGGAGTTAACGCGGCAGTAGTCTCCGCGATGAAGATTTAGAGGCATTATTTTTATGGCGTGCATTATGAGATCTTCACTGACCACTGTAGTGTTCAGTAAATTTTCAGCCAGAGGGATCTAAATTTGAGGCAGCACAAGTGGTTGGAGTTACTGAAGGACTATGACATGTCCATTCTTCATCATCCAGGAAAGTTAAACGTGGTAGCAGATGCCTTGAGCCAGAAGGTAGTAAGTATGGGTAGCTTGGCATTCTTAGCAGCAGAGGAGTGATCTTTAGCTTTAGACATTAAATCCTTGGCTAACAGGTTGGTTAGACTTCACATTTCTGAGTTGGGCCGTATTCTTGCTTGTGTTGAGGCTAGATCTTCCTTGTTGTAGCAGATTTGGGCACAACAGTTTAATGATGCGAGGTTGAGGATGATTTGTGACAAGGTGTTGGGCGGTGAGGCTAGGAAAGCGACCTTAGATTCAGAGGGTGTTTTGAGGATTTAAGGTTGATAAGTTGGTATTCTACCTACTTATTTAACTCTTAATATTATGTTTTCGCTACTATAATTGAGAAAAATAGTGCATTTGACACGATTTACTTCTATTCTATAGGTTTATGTGATTTAGGAGTGATCGAGATAAGAATAAACTTAAAATGACTCAAAGAGAAGCTATTTGGAGAAACATTTAACTGGCATTTGAATTGGCCCTTGCGCACGCGGTGGTCCATATGCGCACACAAAGGTCAACTTATGGGAAATCTCTGCACACGCGTTAGACCACCCATATACGTGAAGGTCAACTAGACAGAGACACTTTGTGCACGCGGAAGACTGCCCGCATAGGTTAAGAAGAAAGCGGCATCATTTGGGCAGTGTTAGAAATTTACACAGTTGGAAACCCCAATCCATATAAAAGAGCTTCCAGCCATTTTAGAAAATGGATTATTAATCCTTGGCCGTAGAGAGACCTACTTTTAGCAAGCTTGTAGAGCATGTTCATCACCCAACACCATTGGAGTGAAGATTGGAAGCTTTTATTGTAAAATATTTAGTTCCTTTCTTCAACTCTTGCTTTGTATTGCTAAAACTATAGGTATATTGGTCGATTTGAAATTTGGATTTTGTGTTAGAGATAAACATTATTTGGGTTTAAATTCTTATCTTGTGCTTTTTTAATTAATTAAATATTTTGTAGTTTATGGATTGAGTCTTTGATTATCTAATTAATCTTGAGCTTGAATTGATTCTATAGGGAGTGATCAACCCTTGTACTTTCCTCTTTTACTTTGATTTGGCTTGAAAGAGTGAATCAAAGTTTGGGAAGGTTAAGTAACACTAACTTGAGGCTCTAAACCTCATTTAAGGAATTGAGCTAGAAATAGTTGATTCTAGTGTTGCCATAATTGTAATAGAATCGTTGACACTTAACTAGATTCGAGAGAACTAGTTGAGAAATATTTGCCAATTATCGAGAGATATTGGTGGATAAATGAGATTTCGAGGCTTATTTTAATTGACCCATGATTAAACTAGTAAGTGGTTGATTAATTTGTAATGGATCATATGCATTTGAAGTAATTCCCATTCCCAAATCTCCCTTGCTATCCTTGCGTTGCAAAGGTTGGTCAATCTCGCACTTGCAATCGCATTCGTGTTTTCAAACAACAAACCCCGCAATCATTTTACTTTTTTTTGCTCCTTGAAATTTAATAAGTTGCTTTAATTCTTTATTATCTCAATTGCCTTTATATTGTTCTCCTTGGATTTGACCCTGACATCCTGTTGGGTTACTTATTATTTAGCTTGGCGATCGGTACCACCTCCTTCGGGAGAGTGCTTTTGAACATCATAAAAAATGACATTGTTTCCCAGGAACAATTATGCATATTGAGTTAGTTTAGAATTGAGTTTACTTACTTTAGTTCAAATTTGTGAATATTTGTTTTTGTTTTAGTTAGCTTTAATTTTTATTGTTACTTATTTTATGGCATCTAAATATATTTGAAAGGCTCATGGGTTTGGTAGTCGAAACCCTTATTTTAATGACCCATGTTCATATTGTGAAGGACCCTACTTTTGCCGAGATTGTCAAATCGGCCCTAGGAGAGGAAGGTATTCACCTTCTAGATCCTATGATGGGTATAATTGATTTTTATGTGGTGGTCATTGGAGTGATTGTCCTAATCTTCATGCCCTCTGCCCTTTTTATGCTAACAATGGTGCTAGTGGTGTTCGTGATTTTTATAGGAGTCATAACTTGGCAAGTGATGTACACAAGACCCGCTTAGAGAGTATTTATGCCATGCTCCAAACTCTCTTGGCCAAGGAAGATAGCCTAGAGGAGGGCTTAAAGTGCATAAAGCAAGGGTTCTTGGATAAATGTGCTAAGGAAGAAGAGGAGAGAAATTGTGCTAAACAATCCATGGCGGATTGGTAAAAAAGAACCTCCAAGCTAACAAATGAACATGTATCGAACATTTGGGTCAATCAAATTCACTTTGGGGATGATGATGAAGATTTTTAAAATATGGAATTGCCCATGAGTGAGTTTGTGCGGGTTGTGCTTGAGCCCCAACATGAGGAAAAACTTGACTTAGATGAAATTGTGAGCCAAGAATGATTGTTAAATCAAGATCACCAACTTGTAGTCTATGGAGAATAACGTGAAAGAATTCTACCAATGTTGGAGAAATTTCTCAAAAGGCATTCCAAGAGAAGTCAAAAAGAGGAGTTACTTCAAATTGCTATCTAAAATTCAAATACCGAATTGAATGCTCATATCGAAACATGCATGGTTGTGGATAGTAGTTTTGAGTTGTTTCCCATCGAAGAAGAGGACATATTAGATTCTAATGAATTAAAGGTGTTGTAGCAACTGACCATCCCGCACATAAATCAAGATGCTAAGATCAAAAGAGTGATACTAGAGTTTCAAGGCAAAGTTCAACGTTTTATTTTGAAAGAATCTAGTTCATTCGAAGATGAGGATGTCATAAATGAGGCAAATTTGAGAGTGAAGACACCCAAATCTCACTCCAACCATTATTCAACATTGAGGTTTGTTGAATGGATGAAAGTTGAAGTAATCAAGCTTATGGAAGACTTTGGAAGGAGGAAGGATAGAGGTGTATTCATTTTGAAGTTTGTTGTTGATACAAGGTAAAATGACCTTCCTCATTTGAAGGCATAAAAGTCCAAAATACGACACCAAGGAAATGGCCTTCTTGTGTTTTTGCCTTCACCCAATGGGTATCGCTAGGTTTTTGATTCAAATATCAGAAGAAGGTTCAAATCCTCGAAGTGGAGGGACAAATAAAGCTATTTACATCATGCCGCGGTGTTAAATTGAGTGCTTGATGGGAGGCAACTCATCATTTGAAGAAATTTTCTTTTATGTTTTACTTCACTTTTGGTGCTTTTTGATGTATTTTTAGGTGTGCAAAAGGAAGGAAAAAAGGACCCAAGTGTTGGAGACCACTAAACGTACCTGCTGAGCACTTGCATTTTGCACATGCGAAATTGTGGCTAGCAGGTGCACTTGCATGTGCAAGCAGTAAACTGGGCAAAAAATTAAAAATCTGGCTCAGTGAACCTTTTTTGCATGCACAGTAGACCGAGCACATACGCGTTGGGAAAGCAGTTATCAAGCTTTTGCATAAGCGGTGTACCGGCCGCGTACGCGTGAAATGGAGCAGTCACCAGGTATTAACTCATTCAAAAAATAGAAAGGGACCAACATTTGAGCAAACAAAGAAACCATTCCTTTTGTTTAAGCACATCTAATAATTCCATCAAGCTCTTCCATTCATTTCTTTGTCAATTGAAACTTCTCAGGTATGTACACCTATTCCCTCTTGTATCTTGAAATTGCTTCTTCACATTTGTGCTAAAATCAGTAGTTAAAAACATAGCTTTGGGGCTGAAAAATTTCTTTCTTTAGATCAATTATTGTGTGAACTTCTTTAATTAAAATGTTGGGTGAGGTTGGTTGAGAGTGTGTGTTAAACTTGTGTGAAATTTTGTTCGAATAAGAAATCTTATAGGATATAAAAATGGTGAAAAAATTGATGCCCTCCATGTGTTTGTGAAATTGCCTCAAAGGAGTTTGAACTGAGCGAAGGAGATAATCTTTGCATACGCGGTCTCCTAGATGTCTACGTGAAGGTCAAAATTTTCTGGTGATATATTTTTGCCTTCACAAATGCGGTTACTTGGTTGCGTACGTGAAAAAGAAATTTTTCAGAAAAAATGATTTATCCTTCACGGACGCGCCCAATTGGACACGCACGCGAAGAATAACTCTTGGTAGTGCAAAACCAATAGCTCCGCATAGCCTGCCTCAAAGTCTTTTTCAACAAATTCTTTGTCATAAATACTTCCTAATACAGTGTTCTAAGTGTCCACAAGATATTTTAACATATTGGTTTGTTTTGTAGGTATTTTGAGTCTAAAAATGGCCTCCAAAGACTTTGACATTGAACTTGAAAATATTTCAGAGGTTGAAATGAAGGAAAATTTTGATCATGATAGATTATTAGCAGCATCTTGTGAGCATAGATATGATGACCTCTTATCCAAAATCATTATTAATGAAAGAGGCATCAACATGGATAGAGTTGAAAGTAAGATACCAATGTTCTATAAGAGATTAGTGGAGAGCAGATGGGTGTGTTTCACTCCTCAACCTATCAAGGCTAATCATACAGTGGTCACAAAATTCTATGCCTATGCCAATGCCTCACCACAGAAGCCAAGTCATGGCTTTCTATTACCTGTGCAAGGATATACTCTACCTATGATACTGATGTGACCTCTCAGCGGGCATTGATTATTGCATCAATTCTGGATGGTTTGGATGTGAATATGGGGTAACATATCATAGACCAGATCAAGGAGGTAGTTATGGGGAGGTCAAAAAGTTTTTTCTTCCCATCATTGATTACCCGGTTGTGCTATAATGCTGGGGTATTGAAATACCCAACTGATGTTGAGAAAAAGCCGACAACTATGATCCATCTTTTGTTGAAAAAATCATCAGAAGCCAAGCTTATGAAAAGAAAATTTGACGTAGCTTCTCTATCTTTCAAGCAATTTCCAGAGACTTCTACTGAGTCCGCTAGTCCTTCCACTACTGCATCTCGGTAATCTCAGCCCATGGGACCACTGGAGTCTGGGCCTTATATTATGTACCATATCTCCATCCATATTCATGGAGTGAGTTCGCATGTTTAACAATTATTAGTTGGACATCCTACTAGCCTATCTGGGGCAGACACACTTGTAGAAACTGGGTCTCCTCTATCCCTTGCTAAAGTGGCCGACAAGCAGAAGTTGATCTCTGGGAGACCAGATGTGATGAATAACCGATTAGAGCACATTAGTCGCAGACAAAGAAAGGTTGAAAAGTGACAGAAGAAATTCATAGAGCATTAGAAGAAGAAGAGAAATTTCTAGAACAAGATAATGGATAGATTGAAATCTTTTTGTGGGTCGAGTACATTGGATGACGATGAGGATGATGATGAGGAGAGACTCCAGTTTCCCTCCACCTCAAGTTCAGATTAATTCATTTCACGGAGCCCCTTCAAACTCAGATTCTATTTTGTTCTTCGGCACTGAGGACAGTGCCGTGTTATTTAGTTGGGGGTGGACTTTGGGTGTCGTGATTATATTAGTGCCCTTTACAGGCTCAACTTTGTTGATTTTATCTTATGTTTGACTTATGCCCTTATCGGGCTTGATATTTTGATTTATGGATATAAGTGTGCCTTTGTCGGGCTTGTTTTGATATTTTATGCCCTTGTCAGGTTTGGAGTTGCTATTTTTCGAGCTGTGGATTAGTTTGATGGTTTAATTCTTCAGTTTTCTCTACTTTTAGTTTCTTTATTTTCTTTATTTTCTTTTGTAGTTGGTATTGAGTGAATATTCCTAATGATAGATCAAGTGACAACATTATTAAGATAAATCATTACTTTGTTGGGTGTTTTGAGCTAGGGAAAGTCTGAGTACCCATTAGGCTAAAAATTAGATGTTTTAAGTCGGCGGAAGTCTGAGTACCCGTTAGGCTATATTGAACTTGCCTGAGTTGGTAGCACTTCTTTGCACATGCGAGACGTAAGTATTGACTTATGAAATGCAAGTGCTTTGCATATACTGGGCAGAAGGGAAACCTATATTGCCTGGTATGTGCATTGGCACTTATGGTGTGAAAGTTGGAACATGCGAAATGCATGTACAAATGCAGGGTCACTTGTGTTTGGGTTATATGTTTTGGTGAATTCTGAGTAACCATGCTAGTTTGGATATATGATTTTGCCCGATGATGGATAGGGTGACATATTTATTAAGGGCAAATCATTGTCTCTGGAGAGAACGAGGAATTGTGACTTGTTTGGTATTAATGGATTTAGTTTCGCATCTGAATTGATTTGAATTGAGCATACCCTTCCAAAATTTTTTGTAAAAAAATGTTCATGGCAAAGAATGATGTTAATGACAACTCCTTTAATCTTTTTGTGACTCTTAACTCATTAGTGGTGATAATTGGAAACGTAGAATGTGGCTCTATTTTCTCTTGTTTAGGAGGTGAAATTGACTTATCTTGAATAGTTTGCATGCCATGTGTGGTGAGACTTCATTGAATAATTATTGTACTTGCTTGTGTCGACTAGAACTTTCCCGGTTAGTTTTTCAATGCTAGTCTTGATTGCATTTGGTTGGAGAAAAAATTTGAGCCATTTTTGTGATTTTTGGAAGCCTACTTAACCTTTAAAGCTGACCGTTGCACTAAATGTATCACTAGTGACCCCATTTGAGTCTAATACCTCTTCTTTGGCAACCTCATTACAAGCCTTGAACCATTTTAAAAATGAATCCCTCTTTTAAACCTCCCCTCCTTGAACTCTTAAAATGTGAATTTGAGGCTAAAAGCCTAAGTTTGGGGGTGATTAAGCAACATCTTGGAGGAAATGACCAATACATGGTGGTTTGTGGCTAGTATTAAAAGAACTTATCAAAGAAAGGAAAAAGTTGAAAAGAAAAGCAAAAATGAGAGAAAAAGAGAAAATAAAGAAAAGGAAAGAAAACCTCCAAGGTGAATAGAATAATAAGATTTGGGGCTTTAAATAAAATGAGTAAAATAGTGCTTTGTGTTGCATAAGAATGAAAAGGAATATGGCTTTGTTTTTTGAATTGAAAAAGTGGTGTAGTGTTCAAGGAGGATGTAGTTACTTTAATCCAGAATGCTTATCCTATCATTCCCCAACCCTACATTACAAGCTTAGAAAAATCCTTTGAGATCTCCAACCAATTGCTTTTGAGTTAGTGGTGAATGAAAATAAGGACAAGCTTATGATTTGATACTTATTGGTACTTGAAGTTCTATTGTGAGTGCGAGTGTTTGTGCATTTGTCCCTTGTGTTGTCCTTGTGACTTATGTGTTTTCGGACTTTCGTTCTTGAGAGGGCATGTGAATTAGGATAGTTAGTGATGTTGATAAATTCCAAAAATGAGTCAAATTAGCATGTTTGGTAAACTAGTTGTTTTGAGTCACTTCTTGAGGATTGGTTGTTGTCACTAGATTGTTTTTATAGTTCCATTGCATTCTTAAAAAGTGGTGTTTTGAATAGAGTGGATTGTTCAGATAAAGTTAACATGTGATTGACTAGTCATTAGTACCAACTGAAGTCATACTTTGTGCTTAAAATAGATTCTCCTTGGCTTGTCATGATGTCAATGCACTTGTGCTTTTGTGACATTTAAATTGGAGTTTTGGATTTGCTTGAGGATAAGGAATAGTTCAAGTTTGGGGGTTCGATAAGTTGGTATTCTACCTACTTATTTAACTCTTAATCTTATTCTTTTGCTAGTATAATTGAGAAAAATAGTGCTTTTCGACAGGATTTACTTCCACTTTGTAGGTTTATGTGATTTAGGAGTGATCGGAAAAAAAAATCAAACTTAAAATGAGTCAAAATGGAGCTATTCGGAGAAGCATTTAACTGGCAGCTGAATTAGCCTTTCCATACACAATGGTCCACATGCACATGTGAAGGTCAACTTAATGGAAGGCTCTGCGCATGCATTAGACTGCCCGCGTATGTGATGGTCAACCATACATAGACACTTCATGCATGTGGCAGACCACCTGCATAGGCGAAGAACAAAGCAGCAACAACTGGGCAGTGTTGGAAACTCCAATCCACATAAAACAGCTTCTAGCCATTTTAGAAAATGGATTATTTATCCATGGCCATCGAGAGACCTACTTTTGGCTAGCTTGGAGAGAAAGTTCATCACCCACCACCATTGGAGTGAAGATTGAAAGCTTTTATTGTAAAATCTTTAGTTCCTTTCTTTAACTCTTGCTTTGTATTGCTAAAATTAGGTGTATTGGTTGATTTGAGATTTGGATTTTATTTTAGAGATAAACATTATTTGGGTTTGAATTCTTATCTCCTGCTTTTGCAATTAATTAAATATCTTCTAGTTTATGAATTGGGTCTTTGATTATCTAATTAATCTTGTGATTGAATTAATTCTAAAGAGAGTGATCAACCCTTGGACTTGCCTCTTTTACTTTGATTTGACTTTAAAGAGTGAATCAAAGTTGGAGAAAGGTTAATTAGCACTAACATGAGGCTCTAAACCTCATTTAAGGAATTAAGCTATAAATAGTTGATTCTAGTGATGCCATAATTGGAAAAGCTTTGTTGACACTTAACTAGATTTGAGAGAACTAGTTGAGAAGTATTTGCCAATTATCAAGAGATAATGGTGGATAAATGAGATTCAAAGTCTTATTTTTATTGACTTATGATTAAACTAGTAAGTAGTTGATTAATTCGTAATGGATTGAATGGATTTGAAGTAATTCCCATTCCCAAATCTCCCTTGCTATCCTTGCATTGCAAAGGTTGGTCAACCTAGCTTTGCAATCACCTTTGTCTTTTCAAACAACAAAACCCCCAATTATTTTACTTCTTTTTGCTCCTAGAACTTTAATAAGTTTCTTTAATTCTTTATTATCTCAATTTCTCTTACATTGTTCTCTGTGGATTCGACCCTGAAATCCTATTGGGTTACTTATTATTTTTCTTGGCGATCATTACCACCTTCTTCGGTAGGTGCTTTTGAATGTCACCAAGTGTCGTTGCATTCCTAGAGTTGGTGACCTGGTTAGATTCATCTTGGAGGAGGCTTATTGTTATCGATATTCCATTGATTATAGGATAGCTAAGATGTATCATGACTTGAGGTAGCACTACTGGTGGTGTAGGATGAAGAGGGATATCTCATATTTTGTGTCTAGATGCTTGAACTATCAGCAGGTGAATTTTGAGCACCAGAGACCAGGTGGTTCGACTTAGAGGCTACCTATGCCGGAGTGGAAATGGGAGCGAATAGCTATGGACTTCGTGGTAGGCTTGGCATGTTATTTTTGGAGATTTGATACTGTTTGGGTCATCATGGATAGGTTGATGAAGTTTGCTCACTTTCTGTTGGTTCAAACTTCCTACAACTACGAGAGGTTGGCTAAGATTTACATCTACAAGATTGTCCATTTGCATGGGGTACCAATTTCTATCATTTTCGAATGTGGTACTCAGTTTACTTTATGTTTCTAGAGGTCTATTCAGAGGAAGTTGGGTACCAGAGTTGATCTTAGCACTACTTTTCATCCGCAGACTGATGGTCAGTTAGAGCATACTATTTAGGTTTTGGAGGATATGTTGCGATCCTGTGTTATTTATTTTGGAGGTCAGTGGGACCAGTTTTTAGCCTTGGTAGAGTTCGCATATAATAATAGTTACCATTCCAGTATTCAAATGGCTTTGTTTGAGGCTTTGTATGGTAGGCAGTACAGATATCCGGTGGGTTGGTTTGATCCCTTCGAGGTTAGGCCTTCTGGTACCAACTTGCTTCATGATTCTATGGATAGGGTTCGGGTCATTTAGGAGAGACTTTGCACTGCCCAGAGTAGGCAGAAGAGTTATGCCAACTGGAGAGTTCAAGACTTAGAGTATATGGTTGGTGATCATTTGTTCCTTTAGTTGTCGCCCATGAAGGGCGTGATGAGTTTTATAGGAAGGGTAAGCTCTGTCCTAGGTTCATTGGGCCATTTGAGATCTTTTCTCGCATTGGGGAGGTTGCTTATGAGTTAGCCCTACCTCCTGCTCTTTCTGCTGTCCATCAAGTTTTCCATGTTTCGATGTTACAGCAGTATATTCCGAATGAGTCTCACATGCTTCAGTGGGATTCTGTTCAATCAAATGAGTCTTTGGCTTTTGAGAAAGAGTTGTTGCTCTATTAGACATGCAGGTTAGGAAGTTGAGGTCCAAGGAGATTTCATCAGTTAAGGTTCAGTGGTGGCATCGTCCTATCAAGGAGGCTACTTGGGAGATTGATATTGACATGCAGGCCTGCTATCCTCATCTTTTCGATCCTTCAGGTACCTTCTTTTCTTTGACTTTTGAGGACGAAAGTTGTTTTAGTAGTGGATGTTGTAATGACCCTCTAGGTCATTTCCTTGATTTTTGTGCTTTATCTGCATTTCAAGCTATCCCACAGTGGCTACAAGTCATTTATGACTTGCCAGAACTAACAGTTTGGTTCCCAGGCCATTTGTTTGTGTTTTAAGCTTATTTCCCTATTTCGCAACTCTTAAGGCTGGTAGAGTTAGCTTTGATCAACATATAAAGAAGACAACCTTGGATGGAAATTTTGTCAGCATTGTTAGCTCTAGAATGTTGACTTTGGGCTAGAGGGACCTTTGGTTTAGGTCTCCAGACTTCCGTACTCGTTTTGGGCTACTAGGTTCTGTTTTGGTAAAAGTTGGTTTTGGGCATGGAGCCCACTTTTAATTAAATCAATCTTTGTTGGAAATTTCATTGATTTCATTAAGTACGAATATTCATTCTGGTAGGGTAGCTTAGTTCTTTTGCATCTGCAGGACCCCGGATAAATCCCATGGGCCCATCCAATGATATTTTAGCCTTAAGTTTTTTCTGGTTTTTGTTGTATGTTGCAGAAATTTTTGGGTATCGCAACTGCGAGGTTATCATCGCATTTGTGATGGTCTATATTTTTTACCATCACAATCGCAAGGGTTTCTCGTGATCACAATGAAGGCCAATTGGGACCCAGTCCATCTTGTTCTTCACAATCGCGTGGCTGGACCATCACGATTGCGATGGTCTAGCCAGCTCATTCTTCACTATCGTGTGGGGTCCTTTGCGATCACGATGAAGGACCCCCGACAGTATATAAAGTTTCCACTTCATTTGCTTCTCCACTTTTCCGAATTTCTCTATTGTTGTAAGTTTCCGAGAGCTAGTTCATAGGCTTGCATTCATTCCTAACAATTCTGGTAAGTCCACCTTATTCCCTTTTCCTTTTCTGTTATTTATTTCATGCCATTTCCATTAAAATTCTGTAAAACTCCCTTGTTTAAACTCTTGATCAAGACTTTGGGGAAGTTTTGGGCCTCAAAATGAGTCACATTTGCGCTCAACTTTTGGGCATAGGTTCCTAAACCCTCTACGGACATAATTGTGAAATTTGTTTTCCATTTCATTTCGAGGGTCCCGAGGGTCATTTTCCCACCCGAGTTCCAGCCCGAATTTCATACAAGTAATATGAGTGTTATTCTTCTCGTCTTGACATCTGAATTATTTTCTTAATAGTGTGGTAGCATTCTGAGGCTGTTCGAAAGGGTAAGGCACACGAGTGACGGTTCGTGTTTGCAGTTCAGCCCCAAGGTAGGTTATGTTTTACTATTTTAAGACTTGTCTTAGTTAGATTATATATATTATGAGTTTCATGAACGTTACGCTAGGTTTAGGTTTGAAATAGGCTTAAATCATATTTCTGCTTATCCTGGCCATTTTCGAGACTGTAGAGTAGTATTACCATGTTTATCCTTAGTTTAGGATCCCATAGTCTGTTGTGGCTAGCCTAGAATCCTTAGAATGATTTAGGAAAGTCTTAGAGGCAGAGTAGTAACTGTTCAAAACTACTAAAATTATGCCTGAAATGGGTTTAAGAACATTCCCAAAGCATCATACAAAATTAGACAAAAATGCCATTCAGGGGTTGTGCGACGCTATATGCGGTTCGCACGTCATGAAGTTCACATCGCACAACACTCTTTAGTTGTCCAGTGACTTAAGACAACTTGGGAGCTTCATGCGAAGTGGGGTGCGGTTTGCACCAGGCAATGTGAGTGTCACATAGTGACCGCACCCCTTAATAGATCCTTTAGCAATCTCTGGGCTTTATGCAGTGAAAGGTGCATTCCGCACCAAGACCTGTGCGTGTCGCACAAGGTCCACATCTCTCAATAGGATCTTCGTCTTCTTTTCTCACTTCACACTTCAACTTCTTTTATGCTCTTTTTGGATCCATTTCCTTGTTTTCTATCTTTGATCAAGAGTACCTGCATACACTTCAATAAAGGCCATAAGAACCTCCAAATCTTGTCAAAACATAGCAATAATTTATGACTAAAGGCTTAATAAGTTTGTTGATTACCGACTTATCAAACCCCCAAACTTGAACTATTGCTTGTGCTCAAGCAAGATACTCACAAGGTAAGGAATGTAATATGCTCTAGAACTCAATCAAGGCACCAAAGACTACTCTATTCTGAAAACTAAAAAAAAACAAATAAAAGGACTTAACTACAATGCTCAGCTCAATTTGAACCACCACATTATCAAGGCAATATATCATTTCAAAACCTTTTCAAAAGGACTTCAATTCTCATTCAAAATCAAGGGAATTTTATCATTCAAAACAACACATTAAGCTTCTCAAGTTATTGTCATGGACCATCAAGGTTTGCCTCGAGATTTGCCACACAATCTGTCTCATTCATTCTTCTCAATTAAAATAGAGACTTCATATTTCAATTCGAGTGCATGATACCATTCACCACAAGAGAGAATCTCACTCACAATCATGCAATTAACAAAACAAAGGGATTATAAGAGAATCAAGAAGACTCTCAATCTCTCAAGGAAGTTCAAGTACACACATGTCGACCCATAGGCTTGCCCTTCATGTAAATTGCCACAAATGTAGGGTGGCAAAGCTCGGAATCACTAAGGACTTGTAGGTTACTATGTTGGCTAGCGCTAAGCTGAGGATTTCATTTGGCTCAAGTGACTACACCTTCCTAATGCTCTTGTTATCAGTTCAAACACCGCTCACATTTTTTACTTTGACTTCACCTTATTTCACCCTCACACAACCCAAGCTTCTCCTTTCCAATCATGATCATTCAAAACTCCTTGTGTCACCTTTATTTGGTAGTACCTACTCTTTCTTTTCATTTTTCTCATTGGATTGAACTTTTTGGAGAAATTTACAATTCAAACTTAAGGTGCTACCTTGCACTTTGAGAGCATCTCTTTTCTTCTCCTCATTGATCACATAGACCCCCAAACTTAGGCATTTTCCTATGCTGTCTTTTAGTTCCCCCTCCCCCCCCCAAACTTAGGCTTTTAGCCTACTTTTCACTTTTAAGCAATTAGGGAGGATGGGTGCCAAGATAGAGGTTCCAAAAGGGTAAAGGTGTTAAAAAAAGTGCCAAAGAATGGTCACAAGCTCAAAGGGATTCACTAGGATTGATGTTGAGAATAGTCATTTGGGTGAAGTCGTTATTCAAAAAGGGCCTAAGATCATTTTCCAAGCTCGGTCACACCTAGAATTTTGCCTTGAATCACATTTGGGGCAAATTATAGATGACACATATGCACAAGAATCATGTTAAAGCCTTACCACACAAGGCATCATGCCACAAGACTTCATTCATTAGTCTCAAGATCAATTGGGAGAAATGACTTTTGACAAGCTATTCCGAGTTCATTACACACTCGTTTGGAAATCGATCAAGCAAAAACGAGAGTGTGCACATGACAAGAGAATGCTTTCCTCAAAAATTCATTTTCCCTCTTTCTTTTCTTTTTCAAAAATATCTTGCCAAGATTTTTTTTGATGGGTCCATTTCAAGAAAAGCAAAGTACGGACTAAAATTAAAACTAAAACTTGGCATTTTCCCTTAAGAAAGTCGCCTCTCAATCTATCATAGGGAAACACCAACCTGGTTCGACACCAAAAACAAAAGAAAAAGAAAAGAGAAAAATAAAGAAAATATTTTTTGATAACGATCTCAATCGAGTGACTAAAATTGATACTGGAAACACGGAATTCAATAACACAAAATAAAGATAGTGGAGAAATTAAGATGAGAATTAGAAGAAATTGAGATGAGAATAGAAGAAAGAAAGGCTAATTGAATCAACAATCAACCAAGGAAGAAGAGAACTCAATCAAATGCATGAGAAACCAAATTGAATCCACAAGATGATAACTCGATGATCAATTAAGCAAAGAAGATAACACATGCAATTCAGGAATCCACCCTAATCACTCATTCTAAACTAATAATAGGAATTGAACCCAATCAATATCTTAACCTAAAATATCAAGTCTATTCAAGACAATTCAATCATCAAAAATCTAAGTATGAAAATGGCTAAGGCAACTATTTATAGTTATTGCCTTTACACAAATAGCCTATTACAAAAATAGCTCAAAAGTGACTATTTTGGAAATAACTCACAAGGGCCCTTCTTGATTGCTCAAATGGCATCTTGATCACCCATGGACTTGTGTATTTGTTTCTCCATAGCTTCCTCCGGGCTCCAAGCTACTATCCATATGTAGAAGCCCCTCCAATTATGCTCCAAGCTAACCAAGATCGTATCATCCTCCCCTTCTTCAAAAGGATTCGTCCTCGAATCCGAACCTTGCAAAAACATAAGAAGGAAAAACAACAAACATATCCTCATAGCATGAGGGTTAGCACACGGGTTATCAACCATACCAACTTGCCAAGGAGGCACACATTTAAAATACAACCAACAATCCTTTGTGTCAAATAAGAGCAATGCATGGTAGAACATACAAAGGATCCAGCTATGAGAAATATCATGGAACAAAGAAACCTCAAAGGTCCTAAGACACAATTGCTTCCCTATTCCCCCATAAGACCATACCAAATATGGTGTCTCCATTGGTTCAAACACCCATGAGTGTTTACCGGGGTCAAAGATATAAAAGGCCCACATAGTTTGGTCACAAAGGCAAATGGACCAACCCAAGAAACCCCTACCTCTATATAAAACAAATCTCATACAAACATGGACATCATCATATGCAAAGAGGTAGTAGAGAAAGGTGTTACTTAAATGAACTTCATCCAAGGTGTGCCCACATATAGAATCACCCTTTGATCCACAAGCACTAAGGCCTTGATCAAGAGTGGGGTCACACAAGAATGAAGGGGTCATTAGAGAACATACACCCCTTTCCTTTTGACTACTAACCCCTCCAATAGACGTACTATCATCTTTCAAGAAGAGAGTTTTGTCTTTGAAAAGTGTGTCATCATACCATAGTGGATTCTCAATCACTTGGTAGCCTTCAAGAGGGGCTACACTTCCATCATTCCAAAACACATCACTATGCATTTCATCTTCATTAGTCATGTGAAGCTCAAACAAGGGATTGTCCTTAAAGACATACTCCACCTCAAAATCCTCATGACAAGAATTAAAAATGGAATCAACACTCAAGGAATCATCACCTCTAAGTAAAGATCCTACATGACTAACTACATGACCAACTATATCATTATCATTACTAAATGTAGGTTTATTTATCACATCACACAACTCCTCAATTAGTAAGTCATCATTACAAGCAAGTTGGTCAACACCACAATGAATACTAGTTGGTAGCATATCAAGCTCAAAAGAATCACACACATGATTACCATCATTATAACCAACTAGCATTTGACTACCCCCATTACATGACAATACATTTTCACTCAAGTCACAAGTGCTAACACTAGATGGACTCAAATCGATCTTACTAGAATAATCAATCAAGTCATCTATAGGATCAACTAGTGTTTGGGCACTCACAACAATGGCATCATCATCATGCAACAAGGTGTCATCAAGATCATCACAAGGTAAAGGCTCTTTAAGCTCACACATATACAAGCTATCACTTACACTCAATTGTCCACTAACCACACCATGATCTTCCAAGTTCAATAAAGTGCAAGAGTTAGCTTTGTTGGCTTGTAGCTCATAGGAAGAATTGCCTTCACCTTGGTTACAAACACTTGAGCACAATTGCTTCCTTTGAAATCTTCCAACCACCTCATGATGTTCCACATTTTGAGGTTCCACAATAGGTTTGCTTCCAAGAATACCTGCACAAGAATTAAGACAACTAGAAAAAGAAGAGAGGGTACAAAAGTTAGTATAAGGTTGTGACAACCCTCTCAAATCACTCCACACAACCTCTCCTTTTTCCACTCTAGAGTTGTCACTTATCACACCCTTACTCCTCTCAATCTTTTGTCTCTCAATTTCATTGGAGTTTGGACAAGCGCCAAGTATCCCTTGTGAAGGGTTTAATGATCCCTTCACTTCAAGCTTCCACTTTGGTGCACAAGGTGTGGATGTTTTGACTTCCATGTTCAACTCCTTAGTGGGTTCATCTTCATGAGGAGTAGTTTTCTTCAACATCTTTTGTAACTCCTGGGGCTTAAGATCGGCAACCCATCGAATGACCTTGTCAACTCCTCTTTGTATGGCATCCCCTAATTCTTTAATTCTTAAAGATTCAAGATCCCTCACGGGAAGGGGCTCATTTGATTTCACTCTACTTTCATGGCTTATTGATCCTTCAATTCTACCTCCAACATCATTACCATAAGGAGAACAAGTCACATTATAAGGAGAATAAGAAGTATAATTTCTTGCATTCCAAGAAGTAGAGGATGTTCTTCTCCTATGGTTCACACAACGTCTTCGAATTGGTTGCCCCCACACATCTATACCCCCTCGACTAGGATAGGAAGTAGCACAAGACAAGGATGGTAATTCATCTTCAATATATCCCCTTCTATCACAATCTTCCTCAAATGATTCATAAGAAATTTGGGAGAAAGCATCGTACCTCACATCGTCTTCATCACCATGGTGTGTAATATGAGAATCTCCATACTCTTCATCTTCACTATCGGATTTACCATAAGATACTTCTACTCCTTCATGTTCATCATAAGAGCCATAAGCCCCATTCATTTCACATTCATTTTCGAAGTAGAAGTTCTCACAATCATATAACTCATGATCACAATCATAGCCTTCATAAGATTCCCCTTCAAAAGATTCCAAGGCTATGGATGACATCCTTCCTTATACCTCCTTTTGTACCTACAAAACTAGCAAACAAGTTAGTAATAAAATCCTCACGCCACTCTTTATGTAAGCTCTCAACTCACCTACTATGGCTTCTTTCCCAAATTGATAGTGTTACAAGTTTTGCTCAATCAATTCAAGGTTATCTAACCTTGTGGAGGAATGGATCCTTGTGACTCTTGAAAGAAGGATGACTCAAACAAAACTAAAAGGACTTGAATCAAGATATTAACTAAGAAATAAAAGAGAAAAGCACACAAAGTAACGCACAAGAAAAAAAACGGACTCAAAGAACTTGATAATATTTAGTAGGGTAATCTACTAATTAAAATCAAGTTAAGAACCTAAAAGAAGGTAGATTTAATGAAAAAGAAATTAATTTACCAAGATTTGGACTAGAAAAATCATTTGGGAAGAATTTTAGTTGAAATCCATGGAGGAAAACTTGAAATTTGCTTGAAAAGCATCCAGAGCCGACGCTAAAGGGGTTTGGAGCCGGTTGGACCATGCTGGAGCCAACGGAGGAGGCCTGGAGCTGCTGGCTGGGGTGGAAGCTGATGGAGTAGATCGGCTGGACACGGAAGCCACCGGCTGGGCACGAAAGCCGGATCATTGTGTCACGCCTCAAATTCCATTTAGACGGACAGGCACTCGATGCCCTAAAGGCCCGAGAGAACCAACTTATAACCTGTGTTTCATCATGCATATAACTATGACAATTAAGAAGCTTTGACTATAGATAAGTTGCCTGAATAACAAGACCAACATAGATAGGCCCAAAACTTATGTACACGATCTGGCCATTGAGGCCACAACTGTTAAGAGCAAAGACATAACTAAGTTTTACTTTAACATTGGTCTACAAAGCCTCTACAAGATAGACAAACTTAGTTTAGGTCGGGACAGGGCCCCGCCTTACCCTTAACTATACAATACCCAAAATATATACCAAAGACTCGGTAAAGCCCCGAATCAACCTGGAGCTCACCAACAGCAGCCGAGTGTCCTGTGCTCCTACTGGGGAGGTCTACTAGCCAGAGTACATGTGCCTGCGGCATGAAATGCAGCGTCTCCATGAGGGACGTCAGTACGAGAGAATGTACTGAATATGTAAGGCATAAAGTAACCCATATGTAAACAAGAGCTCAAATAGAATCAGGTATCAGTGCATAAACATGTAAATAAGAACAGAAGATCACATTTGCTTACACTTGTGAAATTATGTATATTACGTTCTTTGGTTACTCTTCTTTGCTTTATGATCATTGTAAGGCATGTAATACATGTGACCAACTGATCAGTGGTAGAAGAGGAGTCCCATGCTAGGCAATTTAACCCCTGGGATGCTGCCCTCATAAATATACAAATTGGGATCGACCCATGCTAGGCTTTCACCCCTGGGCTGCCACCCACACATATACAGATTACTTCATTTAGTTTCTTTAATCCTTGAGATTGTTACATTGGTGGTTGTAACCTTTATTGAGCTCAAAATTATGGACCAGTAGTAGAAGACATGTGAACATGCACTTAAGGCAGTAACAATGATATAAGGAGCAAACGTAACATCAACGTACTATTTAGGAGCTTATATGATACACTGAACCTCATTTGGCTTAGAGAATAACTCACAAAGCTTGTTGTTGAAAGTACCTTTACTAGGAAGCCCACTTCGTTCGTAACAACACAAATATAAGAGTTCATGCCAAGGAATATGAAACTGAGAAACCTTACATACCTTGTTGTGTAACTCGGATATTACAACGAATTAAGCTTCCCCCTTTCAGATTATTTATCTACAATGAAATACGTGGCAAAACTAGTATTAGTAGCTAGTTAACCAATTTGGGCTACTTGATCCCACTAAATCAGTAACTAGGCAGTAAGCTCATAATTGATCAAACCAAGAGTGTTCCTTTCACCTCTTCTCCTCTAAACATATCTACATACTGTACGACCTTCTCATAAGGTCCCTTGAAGCTCTTCCGACTTCACAACATATACCAAACAACATACAAAGGTGTGCAGGCAGCAAGTTAACATAACACCCAATTAAGTGGTGTATTACCACACCCTCCTTCCATACTTCAATACAACTTCACACACCCTTTTACAAGTTCAACCAAGCTGTCCCAAATATATACACATAAAACCGCTCCTAAAACAATCCCAAACATCCTTCAACATAATAAGAAAGTATTTTAACTCAAGGATTCCAATCACTACCCCATGGTTCTTGACACAAACACATACAGAATTCTCCATCAAACTTGCATATAAAAAGGGGTAAAAATGGGCAGTAACTTTACCTTAAATTCTGAAAATCTGTCCTCCTAACTTGTACTTCTTCAAGAGCTTGAACTCCCCTTCAACTTAGCTTGAAAAGAGGGAGAATACTTAAGAACCCTAATGGTATTTTATGGCTGCTATGTGAAGCTAAGAGAGAGAGAAAGAAAGAACTTCTAAAATCTATTTTTTTTCAAGTTAAAATGAGTGAAATGAGCTGGTCTTAACCCCTTTAAAGGGGGGCTGCTTTGGCCGACTTTCCTTGCTCATTTTGAGCCACAAAATGTCAAGAAGGTGATACACCTACTTGGCCATTTTACATGGGCTTTGTTGGACTTAACCTTATTGGGCCTTGGCTGCCAATTCTTTCCCTTTCTTTCACTTCTTTGGGCCAGAATTTATTCAAGTGGGTGATGGGTGTACTTGGCCCTCTAAGCTAGTCAAAATAGTCTTAGTAGGTGATGCACCTACCTAGTTCTTTAGGCTGGTCAATAAGTCAAAGTAGGTGATGCACCTACTTGTCACCTACTAGCTTAGTTAAGTCAAGCAAGCAGCTCACTTATTTTATTCTATTTTCTAATTTCTAATCCCTTTTGCTTTAACTTAAAACTTCACCCTAAATATTTACTCAAATACAACCTTACCATCTCGAGTTTAAATACTTTTGTCGAGGTTAACTTGGCCGTTTACGTGCTGAACTGAATAGGGCATTACAACACCTCCCAATACACATTAAACTATCACTGCTCATATAAGAAACTCGGTCCCTCACCTATACAACAAGGCTATATCAAGTGATATATGAATATGACTAGTATATGCAGAATACGGGATGTTACATCCTCCCCTTCTTAGGACCATTCGCCCTCGAATGATATTAAAGTTAACCAGCCCAAACAAGCTCAAGCCTAAGTTAAGTACCACTATTAGACAGATAATATATATAGACTTATACTTACTCGTTAATGCCTCAACTCGACACTTCCACCTTTCTCATCGGACTTAAATAGATGAGGATACTTGGATTTCATCGCTTCTTCCGCTTCCCATGTAACTTCTTCTACTTGTTGGTTTCTCCACAGTACTTTTACGGAAGCTACTTCCTTATTTCTTAGCCTCTTAACTTGGTGATCCAGAATAGCAATGGGTACTTCTTCATAAGTGAGATCTCCCATAACTTGTACATCTTCAATAGGAGTAATACGAGATGGATCACCTATACACTTTCGAAGCATTGAGACATGAAATACTGGATGGACAGTTGAAAGCTCTCGGGGTAGCTCTAACTCATATGCGACTTGGCCAACTCTTCGAATAATATTATATGGCCCTATATAGTGTGGACTTAACTTTCCCTTTTTACCAAATCTCATCACCCCTTTCATTGGTGACACCTTCAAAAATACCCAATCTCCTATAGCAAACTCCAGCCCTCTTCTTCTAATATCTGCATATGATTTGTATCGACTTTGAGTCGTTGCCAGCCGCTGTTGTATCACCTTAACTTTTTCCATAGCTTGATGAACAAGATCTGGCCCAAATAAGGTAGTTTCACCCACTTCAAACCATCCGATTGGTGATCTACACTTCCTCCCATATAAAGCTTCATAAGGTGCCATTTTGATACTTGAATGGTGCTATTGTTGTAAGAAAACTCAATACGTGGTAAATGGTCATCCCAGCTACCTTTAAAGTCCAATACACAAGCTCGTAACATATCCTCAAGTGTTTGGATTGTACGTTCTGCCTGACCATCCATTTGAGGGTGAAAGGCCGTACTTAAATTCACTTGTGTTCCCCAAACTCTTCTGGAATGATTTCCAAAAATTCGCAGTGAATTGAGCTCCCCTATCAGATATAATAGAGATTGGGATTCCATGTAGCCGAACTATCTCTTTAATATACAACCTTGCATAATCTTCAACTGTATAAGTAGCCTTAACCGGCAAGAAGTGGGCTGATTTGGTGAGTCTATCAACTATCACCCATATGGAGTCAAACTTCCGAAATGAGCGAGGCAGACCAGTGACAAAGTCCATGTTGATCATGTCCCACTTCCAAATTGGAAGGTCTATATGTTGCATATAACCTCCAGGCTTTTGGTGCTCTACTTTAACTTGTTGACAATTTGGACATTGAGAAACAAATTCTGCAATGTTCTTTTTCATGTCACTCCACCAATACACTCCTTTCAAGTCATGATACATTTTAGTTGAGCCCGGATGGATAATATATCTTGAATGATGTGCTTCTGTCATAATTCTCTCCCTTAGTCCATCTATATTAGGTACACACAATCTGTTTTGGCACTGGAGTACTTTGTTTTGCGTAAGCTCAAATGCCTTTGTCACCCCTTTTTGTACATTCTCCTTACGCTGTAATAGAATAGGATCCTTATATTGCTTCTCTTTTACTTCGACTACTAATGAGGATTCTGCTGCATTTTGCACAATAATCCTTTCATCTTGAGATTCAAGAAGGCGACCCCCCAAGCTAGCTAGTTGGTATAGATCCTTAGCTATTCTTTGTCTTTCCATGGACTGCCCATAGGTGTTTGCCATTGTCCTACAACTTAAAGCATCGGCCACCACATTTGCTTTCCCCGGATGATACAAGATATCAACATCATAATCTTTTA
>QJPP01007168.1:0-25799 GCA_003996215.1 Jaltomata sinuosa | reverse complement strand
TAATTGGTTCTTCCATTTGTAATTTTTCTTTAAAATTTTCTATTTCTGTCCTTAGTTTTGTTTCAATCTCTTTTTCTTTTTGTTTTGCCTCATATAGTTCCTTTAA
Source organism: Jaltomata sinuosa (assembly GCA_003996215.1). Lineage (NCBI taxonomy): Eukaryota > Viridiplantae > Streptophyta > Magnoliopsida > Solanales > Solanaceae > Jaltomata > Jaltomata sinuosa. Next base: position 25,693 of record QJPP01007168.1, on the reverse strand, counting down.
CCTTTTTAATTCTTTTTCTAAAGCTAATATCTTTTCATTTTTTATTTCTTCAATTTGTTGTATTTCTTGTTTCGCTTGTTGTTTAATAATAGTTATTTCCTTTTTTCTATCTATTTCTTCATTTTCCTTAGCTACTCTTACCATTGCTGTTAAACTATCTTCTAGTCTTAAGGATTCTTTTTCTAACATCAAGCTTAGGTTATCTCCTATCTTTTTATAGCGTCTACCTAAATTTGAAAATATTATTTTTATTTTTAATCCATCTTGATTTTCGTATGTTTTTTCATCTATAGCAAATTCTTCTTTATTCATCTTATAAGTTATGTTGTAATTTATATTCTAGACTATCTATTTGTAGTTGTAAATAAAATATAGTTTTTCTTTGTGACTTTAAAGATTCTTTACAAACTCCTGCAATCATATTATAGTGAAGTCTATTTTGTCTATATTCTAACTCTTGTCTTTTTTCTATGATCACTCTATTGAGTTCTTGTTTATATTTGTTGCTATTATTCATCTTCCTTAGAATGTTTATATTTTAAGTATTTAACATATTTATATTCTATTCTAGATATGATTTCTATTATCTTTTGTAATTTATTATCATCTGTTCGTATAATACTGAGTTGCTTATAAACTGGGTATAATTTTTCTAATCTTCTTTTTGATTTTCTTATCTTTCTTCTAATATGTTTTAATTCATCCATAGCTCTGATTCTACTATATAAATAAATTTTATATTTTCGTCTGGAAAACATAGTTTTGGTAAATTCTCGCATAGTAATTTTATTTTCTTTATCTGTTCTTGGTCTTTATTATCAAAATGATATTCTACATCTTTCTTCAATTTCTTATGTAATGGTTTTAGATTTTCTGCTAATTTTGGTATGTATTCTCTTACTTGATTTACTAATCCTAAAAAGGATTGTAATTTCTTATTTGTATCTATTTGTTCGTCAGAGTTTATTATTTTTTGTACTATGTGTGGCTGCATTTTTATGCCATTCCTATCTATTTCTATTCCTAAGAATTCTATTTGGTTTTTCATTATTTCTGCTTTTTTCTTACTTAGGCTAATTCCAGAATATGTAACAATATGTATGAATTTTTCTAATAATCTTATATGCTCGTCTTGTGTTCTTGAATATAGTAATATATCGTCTATATATACTATACAATTATTCTATATCAGAGTATATTCAGCTACAGCAGAGATATTATATGATGAGATCAAACCAGTAATTCAAGTGATAAAAATAGGACTTACACGAGATATGATCATACCAGAAAAAATAGAAGAACATGACGAAATTACTAGAGAAGAAATACCAGAATTCTATGCAGGAAAAAGACTTATTGGAATAGCTACTATATTACAGGAACTATCAACAAACTATATGCATAGGAACCCTATATGGAGTTATTATGCAAGAGAACAAACTATGATATATTCAACATGCAGAGAAGAACGTATTGCAGATATGGAAGAGATACGACAGTGGGCATTTAGTCTACTAAGACCAGAAGAACAACCATTAACAAGAGCTATCAGGAAAAATTTTATTTCAGAAGGATTAATGACGAGATATTGTAAATTAATTAATCATAAATATCCAGATCATAAATGTCCAAAATGCCAAGGAGAAGACGATGTAATTCCAGAGGTACAGCTGGAGTGAAAACTAGAAGACTCGAGATAAAGATAAGAAGATAATGGAAGCTAGTGGAAGACAAAAATGAAGAAAGAGACAGCTAGTGGAAGATAAAGATGAAGAAAAAGATAGTAAAGTATTTTGTTTGCTTGCGATGCTGTAAAGTAAAGTAGGACAGATGTAAAGTTTCGTTTGAATTTTGTAAAAAGCATTATGATTAGGTGTAAAGTAGGAAAGATTCTTTTGACTTTTGTAAAAAGTTAAGAATAGTAAATAAGCCTAGCGCTGTTAAAGCTACGTAATAGTCAAGGCGGATTAAGCACATTTGCTTTAGGAACAAACCTTCCTTATACAATAGAATAAATTAGGGAAAAGAGGGCCAAGACTTTCTAGACGGGAAGCACCCTCTCTTTGTAAACATAAATATTTCCAGAATTAAGATTAACAGCTTTCAAAGCATTATATGGAGCAAAGAAAGAGCAATGGTACCTATTTGTTCTATAACCTATGCATTAGCTAAATTGTTTGATTTCCTGAGTATCATAGCATGCATAATATAGAGTTATATTTGTTATTATTTATTATGACTTATTTAAATTCATAATTTCAAGTTTGTTTAGCAATGATGTGAAACAGGGGAAAACAATCGAAAATAATGTCCAGAGGTTTTGAAACCAAGGCGATATCTAAGACGATGAATGCCGGTTAAAGCGAGGTAGACAGAGTGACATTATCTAGAGAGGGGAAAGTTACCCAGGAAAGTACGGTGTTAACAACTCAAGAGAGTATCGGTCTAAAAATTAATCAGTAGCAATAATCGAAGGGTGTAATGTTATTAACATGCCTATGGTATGAGGGAATTAATCAACAATACAAAGCGAGAGCATTAAAGAAAAATGAACATGAGCAACGAAATAGAAACCTACTTAGTTTACCTATTTGAATAATGAAGTGAATGTATAATATAAAAGATTAATCTTTATGTGCTTAGAGAACATAGAAATCCCCAGATCTAAGAAAATTAATATGGAAAGAATATTTAGTATGAATAAGTTATATTTGTTATTATTTATTAGATTATTTAAATCATAATTTCGAATTGTTAACATGAGGAAACAGGGGAAACAATCCGAAAATAATGTCCAGAGGTTGAAACCAATGCGAAAGAATGAATGCCGTAAAGGGAGTAGACAGAGTGATATTATCTAGGAGGGGAAAGTACCTTGAAAAGTACGGTGTTAACAATAAGAGAGTATGGTTAAAATAGTCTAGTAGTAATAATCAAGTGTAATGTTATTGACATGCTATGGTATGAAGGAATTGATCAAAAGCAAGCATAAGAAATATGAACATGAATAACAAAATAATACCTACTTATTTTACCTATTTGCATGATGAAGTAATTTATAATTATAAAATGTTAATCTTGTATGTGCTTAGAGACATAAAAATCCCAGATCTAAGAAAATTAATATGGGAAAGAATATTTAGTAATGAAGACCTAGAACTAATAAACCAAGAATGGCATCAGATAGAATTGCGTGAACTAGACTCAGAACTAGGAGAACTTAATATAAACAACTAGATTTTATTTGAATGGAATGTTATTACCTTTTGGATATTAAAAATGCACCAGCGTAGATATCAACATTGTTATGGCATAATTATTTTAATCAATTAGGAAAATTTGTGTAAGTATAATAAGACGATAATAATTACTATATTCAAGAACACAGACGAGCCATATAAGATTATTAGTAAAAATTCATACATAGTGTTACATATTCTGGAATTAGCCTAAGTAAGAAAAAAGCAGAAATGAATGAAAAACCACAATAGATTCTTAGGAATAGAAATAGATAGGAATGGCATAATAAATGCAGCCCACACATAGGTACAAAAAAATAAATAAACTCGATCGAACAAATAGATACAAGAAGAAATAAATGCGGGAGATGTTGAAAAAGATAAAGAACAAGAAGCTAGTACATCAGGAGTAAAAAACCCGAAAATATTAAATCCAACATATTATACAGTTAGCTATAGAGAATCTGATAGAGAAAATACCCTATGGGATAAAAGATTAAATAGAAAAATGGACTCCAAAAACAACTAATCCAAATAATAATTTCTTAGAATTAGATTGTGTAGCGGATATAAATAAAACAATACAACTATGGATAGGAAATATAGCAAAACAATTGGTAGATAATAAAATAAGTATAGCAGATACACCAGGATACATAGAAAGAACATTTTTAGGAACAGTAAAACTATGGTTACTTAATTTATCAGAAGATTATCTAGGAGCATTAAGGAATAGTAAAACTATAAATAACGAAAATGCAACTACATCTATGGATATTTTACATAAATATGAGGTAGCTATAAGAAATGAGTTTAGTAGCACAACTTCAGAAGTAGAAGAAAAAAATAAGGATAAACAATTTAATAGAAATTTAATGTTAAAATTAGCAATATGTAATATGTGTTATATAGATGAATATACATGTGTATTTAGAGAATATTATTATAAAGGTAAATATACGCCAGAAGAAGCAAAGGAAGTAAGAAAATTATATTTTACAAAATTACCAGAACCATTTAGTACAAGAATAGTAAAAGATTGGAATAATGCAGGATTACAAGATACACTAGGAGCTATGGTAAGATTTTTACAAGTATGGTATTCAGGTATATGTGAGAAATATAAAGAAAAAATGAAGATGGAAAAATCTATAATAAGAAACCTATCATGTTGTAGAGATAAGGTAGCACCCCAATTCGGATGCACAAATAATTACTACAAAAAAAAAAAAAAAATAGGAAAATTTAAAAGATATAAAACCCAATTTAGAAATAAAAGGCCTAGAAGACAATACTATGTAAGAAATTATAATAATAAAAAACCGTTTAGACCAAAAAAGAAAATAACAGAATGTACATGCTATAATTGTGGAAAACTAGGACATTTAGCTAAAGATTGTAGACTACTTAGAAATCCTAAAAGAAAGCAAATATCAGAAATAATAATAAATAATGAAGAATATATGCCACTAGAATATTTAGATTATGAATTGAGTGATGATGATAGCATATATGAATTATCTGAAAATGAATTATATGAAGAATCAGAAAACGAAGAACAATTAGATAATGTCTGAAGAAGAAGTATTAATAATTAAGGAAGAACATATGAATGAAGAATCTTCGGAACAAAAAGTAATATTTGATAGAAATATATTTGAACAAATAAAAGGAAAGGAATTAGATTTAAGTGTAGAAAAAATATTTAAATTACCAATACTAAAAAACATATTTAAAAGACAGAAAGAAGAATATTATGTAGTAAGTCAAAAAGAACATATAATAGACTGTAAATATACTAAAGGAAAAGCAAGAATACCTATAATAAATAAAAGGACAATAAATAAAGAAATACAAACATTAAGGACCAAAGAACCAATAAGATATGTACATCTAGGAGGAACAAAAATATTAATAAAAGCATGTTTCAGAGAAGGAATAGATACACCTATAGAAATATACATAGCAGATGACAGAATAATTGAACCTATAGAAAAAAGTGTAATAAGTGCAGTAAAAGGAAATTTAATATACCAAAAATTTAAATTTATAATAAGTGCAAACTACTCAGTAGCAATAAATGACTGTAACATAGATAAATCATTAGTACTATATTGGAAAATGACAGGAATTGAACTAGCCCCAGGCAGTAAAATATTTACAACAAGATGTAAAAATTTATATGTCTTAACAACTAAACATAAAATAACGGCAAAAAATAAAATCAATAGAATAAAAATAGAAAATCCATTTGAACAAATTGTATCAGTAATAGATAACAATGATTATAGCTATAAAGAAATAGATGCAGAAGAAAATTTAGAAATAGTAAGTGATAGAATAAGCACATCTAAAAGGAAAAGTTATAGCGACACACCTCAGTCATCAAGAAATTCAGTAACAATAAAAGAAATAGAACCAAATCATTATTATATAACTGGAATACTAGAACAAAGAAAATTTATTATAATAATTAATACAGGACAAGAAAAAAATTATATAACAAGAGAATTAGTAACAGAAGAAGAAATAAATTATATAGAAAACTCAGATTTACCAAAAGAATTTACAGCTTTTAAAGAATCAGTAGAAAAAGAGTTAATTGTTGGCGGAATACCAATGACAATAAAATTTAAGATATATCAAGGAAATAATAATATTATATTAGGAATAAAATGGTTAGAAGAAATGAAACCATATAATTTAGAAAATACACAACTAACTATTACATATAAAGGAAAGAAGGTAATAATTAAAAGGACAATGTAAGAATGAAAATCTATATACTTGCCAAAATAATAATAGAAGGATATTATAATAGATATTATACCCCAATGATAGATACAGGAGCAGAAGCTAATATGTGTAAACACAATTGCTTACCAGATGAAAAATGGGAAAAGGTAACTACACCAATAGTAGTAACAGGATTTAAAAAGGAAGTATGATAAATCATAAAGCAAGAAATGTAAAATTACATATATGGGATAAAATATTAACTATAGAAGAAATATATAGTTATGAATTTGTAAATAAAGATATATTACTAGGAATGCCTTTTTTAGAAAAACTATATCCGCATATAATAACAAAAACACATTGGTGGTTTACGACACCATGTAAACACAAAGTAGGAGCTAAAAGAGTATATAATAAAACTAGAAAACCTACCCCATGGATAAAAGGAAGTGAAAAAATTACTCAGAAATTAGAAAATATAAAAATAAATGAGCATAAAATAGAACTGATTATATTTGCTATAGATAAATTAAAAATTATCCAAGAACAATTAGAGCCATTATATAGTGAAAATCCCTTAAAAGGATGGGAAAAACATAAAACTAAAGTAAAAATAGAATTAATTGATGAAAATAGTATAATTACTCAAAAACCTTTAAAATATAATTTTGATGATTTAAATAAATTTAAAATGCATATAAAAGAATTACTAGAAAATGAATATATACAAGAAAGTAATAGTAAACATACAAGTCCAGCATTTATAGTAAATAAACATAGTGAACAAAAAAGAAGAAAAAGTAGAATGGTTATTGATTATAGAAATTTAAATGCAAAAACTAAAACATATAATTATCCAATACCCAATAAGATATTAAAAATAAGACAAGTCCAAGGATATAATTATTTCAGTAAGTTTGATTGTAAATCAGGCTTTTACCACCTTAAACTAGAAGAAGAATCTAAAAAATTAACAGCATTTACAGTACCCCAAGGATTTTATGAATGGAATGTATTACCTTTTGGATATAAAAATGCACCAGGTAGCTATCAACATTTTATGGATAATTATTTTAATCAATTAGAAAATTGTATAGTATATATAGACGATATATTACTATATTCAAGAACTCAAGACGAGCATATAAGATTATTAGAAAAATTTATACATATTGTTACATATTCTGGAATTAGCCTAAGTAAGAAAAAAGCAGAAATAATGAAAAACCAAATAGAATTTTTAGGAATAGAAATAGATAGGAATGGCATAAAATGCAGCCACACATAGTACAAAAAATAATAAACTCTGATGAACAAATAGATACAAAGAAGAAATTACAATCCTTTTTAGGATTAGTAAATCAAGTAAGAGAATACATACCAAAATTAGCAGAAAATCTAAAACCATTACATAAGAAATTGAAGAAAGATGTAGAATATCATTTTGATAATAAAGACCAAGAACAGATAAAGAAAATAAAATTACTATGCGAGAATTTACCAAAACTATGTTTTTCAGACGAAAATAGAAAATTTATTTATATAGTAGAATCAGATGCAAGTGAAATTAGCTATGGAGGAGTATTAAAATACAGATATAATAAAGAAAAAATAGAACACCACTGTAGATACTATTCAGGTACATTCACAAATCCCGAAATAAAATGGGAAATAAATCGCAAAGAACTATATTCGATATATAAATGTTTGTTAACATTTGAACCATATATTGTATATAATAAATTTGTTATTAGAACAGATAATACGCAAGTAAAATGGTGGTTGACAAAGAAAGTACAAGATTCAGTTACAACCAAGGAGATACGAAGACTTGTATTGAATATACTGAATTTTACATTTACAATAGAAGTGATTGGTACTAACAAAAATGCAATTGCAGATTACATATCAAGACAAAGCTACGCAGACTGAGGAAAGTACTGAAAAAACTACTATGGATGATATACTTAAAGTTATGACGACTCTCTGCAAAGAAGTCGATAACTTGAATAAAGAGATACAACATATTAAAGATAGCCAGCAGCATGGTAAATATGCGGAACTATGTCGATCGGAAGACATTAAAATTCCAGAGCTAAAAGGTGACGTTGGGAAACACCTAAAAACCCAAAATAATCTGATTTATGCAGGTGAAGCATCTACTAGCAGAGCATCTACAAAAGAAGAAAGAAGATATATTAATACAAATTTGAACAAGCTATTTGAAACCCCATATACTCCAAAAAACCAAAGAATTCCATTTATACCTCCACAAGTAAATACGTATAAAGACAGCCTAAGCCAAAATAAAAAGACTTACAACCACATTACTCAGTCATATATAAACAATATCCACAAAATCCAACTATTCTTAAACAAAAACCCCAGATCAAAAACTACCATTAAACCAGAAGAAGATTATATAACCCAAAGTCTACAAGGGTACAACAAGCTAATAAGCACAACCAAAAACAAGTGCAAATCTAGTAGCAACTTGCTACCATTATGGATTATTACATACGGTATATACGAGTACAGGAGATGAAATAGCTACATTACCAGAACTACACAGAGCATTTATACAGTATAAGAAAGTTACGAAAGGAACATTATTCTATATCAAAGTATATTCAGCTACAGCAGAGATATTATATGATGAGATCAAGCCAGTAATTCAAGTGATAAAAATAGGACTTACACGAGATATGATCATACCAGAAAAAATAGAAGAACATGACGAAATTACTAGAGAAGAAATACCAGAATTCTACGCAGGAAAAAGACTTATTGGAATAGCTACTATATTACAGGAACTATCAACAAACTATATGCATAGGAACCCTATATGGAGTTATTATGCAAGAGAACAAACTATGATATATTCAACATGCAGAGAAGAACGTATTGCAGATATGGAAGAGATACGACAGTGGGCATTTAGTCTACTAAGACCAGAAGAACAACCATTAACAAGAGCTATCAGGAAAAATTTTATTTCAGAAGGATTAATGACGAGATATTGTAAATTAATTAATCATAAATATCCAGATCATAAATGTCCAAAATGCCAAGGAGAAGACGATGTAATTCCAGAGGTACAGCTGGAGTGAAAAACTAGAAGACTCGAGATAAAGATAAGAAGATAATGGAAGCTAGTGGAAGACAAAAATAAAGAAAGAGACAGCTAGTGGAAGATAAAGATGAAGAAAAAGATAGTAAAGTATTTTGTTTGCTTGCGATGCTGTAAAGTAAAGTAGGACAGATGTAAAGTTTCGTTTGAATTTTGTAAAAAGCATTATGATTAGGTGTAAAGTAGGAAAGATTCTTTTGACTTTTGTAAAAAGTTAAGAATAGTAAATAGCTAGGTGTAAAGTAGTAATAGTAAAGGGGATTAGGACGTTTGTTAGAAAACCCCTATAAATAGATAGCATTAAGAGAAAGAGGGTAAGACTTTCTAGACGGAAAGCACCCTCTTTTGTAAACATAAATATTTCCAGAAATAAGATAACAGCTTTCAAGCATATATGGAGCAAGATAAGAGCAAGGTATATTTGTTCATAACTATGCATAGCTAAATTGTTGATTCCTGAGTATCATAGCATGCATAAATAAGTTATATTTGTTATTATTTACTAGAATTATTTGAATCATAATTTCGAATTGTTAACATGAGGAAACAGGGGAAACAATCCGAAAATAATATCCAGAGGTTGAAACCAAGGCGAAAGAATGAATGCCGTAAAGGGAGTAGACAGAGTGATATTATCTAGGAAGGGAAAGTACCTTGGAAAGTACGGTGTTAACAATAAGAGAGTATGGTTAAAATAGTCTAGTAGTAATAATCAAGTGTAATGTTATTGACATTCTATGGTATGAAGGAATTGATCAAAAGCAAGCATAAGAAATATGAACATGAATAACAAAATAATACCTACTTATTTTACCTATTTGCAGGATGAAGTAATTTATAATTATAAAATATTAATCTTGTATGTGCTTAGAGACATAGAAATCCCAGATCTAAGAAAATTAATATGGGAAAGAATATTTAGTAATGAAGACCTAGAACTAATAAACCAAGAATGGTATCATATAGAATTGCATGAACTAGACTCAGAACTAGAAGAACTTAATATAAACGACTTAGAATTAGATTCAGCATAATGGAAAAATATTTTGAAGTTTGGCAAAAAAGAAGTAAGATTAAATATAGAATAAAATTTGTTAAAAATCCAAATAAACTAAGTAAACTTTTTAAAATTTTATATACGCGAACTACAAAATATAGGATCCCTAAAACTATTCTAGATAAAATAGCATGAAAAGAAAAAATATGAGGACCCCCCCCCAGTTTACAATACAAGTGATTGGTACTAACAAAAATGCAATTGCAGATTACATATCAAGACAAAGCTACGCAGACTGAGGAAACTACTGAAAAAACTACTATGGAAGATATACTTAAAGTTATGACGACTCTCTGCAAAGAAGTCGATAACTTGAATAAAGAGATACAGCATATTAAAGATAGCCAGCAGCATGGTAAATATGCGGAACTATGTCGATCGGAAGACATTAAAATTCCAGAGCTAAAAGGTGACGTTGGGAAACACCTAAAAACCCAAAATAATCTGATTTATGCAGGTGAAGCATCTACTAGCAGAGCATCTACAAAAGAAGAAAGAAGATATATTAATACAAATTTGAACAAGCTATTTGAAACCCCATATACTCCAAGAAAATTAATATGGAAAGAATATTTAGTAATGAAGACCTAGAACTAATAAACCAAGAATGGTATCATATAGAATTGCATGAACTAGACTTAGAACTAGAAGAACTTAATATAAACGACTTAGAATTAGATTCAGCATAATGGAAAAATATTTTGAAGTTTGGCAAAAAAGAAGTAAGATTAAATATAGAATAAAATTTGTTAAAAATCCAAATAAACTAAGTAAACTTTTTAAAATTTTATATACGCGAACTATAAAATATAGGATCCCTAAAACTATTTTAGATAAAATAGCATGAAAAGAAAAAATATGAGGACCACCCCCCAGTTTGGTATCAGAGCTATGGATGAATTAAAACATATTAGAAGAAAGATAAGAAAATCAAAAAGAAGATTAGAAAAATTATACCCAGTTTATAAGCAACTCAGTATTATACGAACAGATGATAATAAATTACAAAAGATAATAGAAATCATATCTAGAATAGAATATAAATATGTTAAATACTTAAAATATAAACATTCTAAGGAAGATGAATAATAGCAACAAATATAAACAAGAACTCAATAGAGTGATCATAGAAAAAAGACAAGAGTTAGAATATAGACAAAATAGACTTCACTATAATATGATTGCAGGAGTTTGTAAAGAATCTTTAAAGTCACAAAGAAAAACTATATTTTATTTACAACTACAAATAGATAGTCTAGAATATAAATTACAACATAACTTATAAGATGAATAAAGAAGAATTTGCTATAGATGAAAAACATACGAAAATCAAGATGGATTAAAAATAAAAATAGTATTTTCAAATTTAGGTAGACGCTATAAAAAGATAGGAGATAACCTAAGCTTGATGTTAGAAAAAGAATCCTTAAGACTAGAAGATAGTTTAACAGCAATGGTAAGAGTAGCTAAGGAAAATGAAGAAATAGATAGAAAAAAGGAAATAACTATTATTAAACAACAAGCGAAACAAGAAATACAACAAATTGAAGAAATAAAAAATGAAAAGATATTAGCTTTAGAAAAAGAATTAAAAAGGTTAAAGGAACTATATGAGGCAAAACAAAAAGAAAAAGAGATTGAAACAAAACTAAGGACAGAAATAGAAAATTTTAAAGAAAAATTACAAATGGAAGAACCAATAAAAGAAGAAGAGATAAATATAGATGAAATAAATAATGATGATCAAACTGAAAGAAATTCAGAAATAAGTGAAACTTATACAGAAATGATAAAAAATATAGGAAAAATAGATGAAGATATTGAAATAAATGCGGGAGATGTTGAAAAAGATAAAGAACAAGAAGCTAGTACATCAGGAGTAAAAAATCCAAAAATATTAAATCCAACATATTATACAGTTAGCTATAGAGAATCTGATAGAGAAAATACTTTATGGGATAAAAGATTAAATAGAAAATGGACTCCAAAAAAACTAATCCAAATAATAATTTCTTAGAATTAGATTGTGTAGCAGACATAAATAAAACAATACAACTATGGATAGGAAATATAGCAAAACAATTGGTAGATAACAAAATAAGTATAGCAGATACACCAGGATACATAGAAAGAACATTTTTAGGAACAGTAAAACTATGGTTACTTAATTTATCAGAAGATTATCTAGGAGCATTAAGGAATAGTAAAACTATAAATAACGAAAATGCAACTACATCTGTGGATATTTTACATAAATATGAGATAGCTATAAGAAATGAGTTTAGTAGCACAACTTCAGAAGTAGAAGAACAAAATAAGGATAAACAATTTAATAGAAATTTAATGTTAAAATTAGCAATATGTAATATGTGTTATATAGATGAATATACATGTGTATTTAGAGAATATTATTATAAAGGTAAATATACGCCAGAAGAAGCAAAGGAAGTAAGAAAATTATATTTTACAAAATTACCGGAACCATTTAGTACAAGACTAATAAAAGATTGGAATAATGCAGGATTACAAGATACACTAGGAGCTATGGTAAGATTTTTACAAGTATGGTATTCAGGTATATGTGAGAAATATAAAGAAAAAATAAAGATGGAAAAATCTATAATAAGAAACCTATCATGTTGTAGAGATAAGGTAGCACCCCAATTCGGATGCACAAATAATTACTACAAAAAGAATCGAAAAATAGGAAAATTTAAAAGATATAAAACCCAATTTAGAAATAAAAGGCCTAGAAGACAATACTATGTAAGAAATTATAATAATAAAAAACCGTTTAGACCAAAAAATAAAATAACAGAATGTACATGTTATAATTGTGGAAAACTAGGACATTTAGCTAAAGATTGTAGACTACCTAGAAATCCTAAAAGAAAGCAAATATCAGAAATAATAATAAATAATGAAGAATATATGCCACTAGAATATTTAGATTATGAATTAAGTGATGATGATAGTATATATGAATTATCTGAAAATGAATTATACGAAGAATCAGAAAACGAAGAACAATTAGATAATGTCTGAAGAAGAAGTATTAATAATTAAGGAAGAACATATGAATGAAGAATCTTCGGAACAAAAAGTAATATTTGATAGAAATATATTTGAACAAATAAAAGGAAAGGAATTAGATTTAAGTGTAGAAAAAATATTTAAATTACCAATACTAAAAAACATATTTAAAAGACAGAAAGAAGAATATTATGTAGTAAGTCAAAAAGAACATATAATAGACTGTAAATATACTAAAGGAAAAGCAAGAATACCTATAATAAATAAAAGGACAATAAATAAAGAAATACAAACAGTAAGGACCAAAGAACCAATAAGATATGTACATCTAGGAGGAACAGAAATATTAATAAAAGCATGTTTCAGAGAAGGAATAGATACACCTATAGAAATATACATAGCAGATGATAGAATAATTGAACCTATAGAAAAAAGTGTAATAAGTGTAGTAAAAGGAAATTTAATATACCAAAAATTTAAATTTATAATAAGTGCAAACTACTCAGTAGCAATAAATGACTGTAACATAGATAAATCATTAGTACTATATTGGAAAATGACAGGAATTGAACTAGCCCCAGGCAGTAAAATATTTACAGCAAGATGTAAAAATTTATATGTCTTAACAACTAAACATAAAATAACGGCAAAAAATAAAATCAATAGAATAAAAATAGAAAATCCATATGAACAAATTGTATCAGTAATAGATAACAATGATTATAGCTATAAAGAAATAGATGCAGAAGAAAATTTAGAAATAGTAAGTGATAGAATAAGCACATCTAAAAGGAAAAGTTGTAGCGACACACCTCAGTCATCAAGAAATTCAGTAACAATAAAAGAAATAGAACCAAATCATTATTATATAACTGGAATACTAGAACAAAGAAAATTTATTATAATAATAAATACAGGACAAGAAGAAAATTATATAACAAGAGAATTGGGAACAGAAGAAGAAATAAATTATATAGAAAACTCAGATTTACCAAAAGAATTTACAGCTTTTAAAGAATCAGTAGAAAAAGAGTTAATTGTTGGCGGAATACCAATGACAATAAAATTTAAGATATATCAAGGAAATAATAATATTATATTAGGAATAAAATGGTTAGAAGTAATGAAACCATATAATTTAGAAAATACACAACTAACTATTACATATAAAGGTAAGAAGGTAATAATTAAAAGGACAATGTAAGAGAAAAATGAAAATCTATATACTTGCCAAAATAATAGTAGAAGGATATTATAATAGATATTATACCCCAATGATAGATACAGGAGCAGAAGCTAATATGTGTAAACACAATTGCTTACCAGATGAAAAATGGGAAAAGTTAACTACACCAATAGTAGTAACAGGATTTAAATAAGCGCAAAGGAAGTTATGATTATAAAATCAATAAAGCGCAAGGAAATGTAATTAATTACAATATGGGATTAAGAAAATATTTAACTAGTAGAAGAAATATATATTTATTGAATTATGTAAAAAATAAAGAGGGTCATACTACTAGGAATGCCTTTTTTAGAAAAACTATATCCACATATAATAACAAAAACACATTGGTGGTTTACGACACCATGTAAACACAAAGTAGGAGCTAAAAGAGTATATAATAAAACTAGAAAACTTGCCCCATGGATAAAAGGAAGTGAAAAAATTACTCAGAAATTAGAAAATATAAAAATAAATGAACATAAAATAGAGTTAATTATATTTGCTATAGATAAATTAAAAATTATCCAAGAACAATTAGAACCATTATATAGCGAAAATCCCTTAAAAGGATGGAAAAAACATAAAACTAAAGTAAAAATAGAATTAATTGATGAAAATAGTATTAATACTCAAAAACCTTTAAAATATTAATTTTGATGATTAAATGAATTTAAAATGTTGGCATATAAAAGAATTTACTAAGAAAATGAGTATATACCAAGAAAGTAATAGTAAACATACAAGGTTCCAGCATTTCATAGTAAATAAACATAGTGAACAAAAAATGAGAAGAAAAGTAGAATTGTATTGATTATAGAAATTTAAATGCAAAAACTAAAACATATAATTATCCAATACCCAATAAGATATTAAAAATAAGACAAGTCCAAGGATATAATTATTTCAGTAAATTTGACTGCAAATCAGGTTTTTACCACCTTAAGCTAGAAGAAGAATCTAAAAAATTAACAGCATTTACAGTACCCCAAAGATTTTATGAATGGAATGTATTACCTTTTGGATATAAAAATGCACCAGGTAGATATCAACATTTTATGGATAATTATTTTAATCAATTAGAAAATTGTATAGTATATATAGACGATATATTACTATATTCAAGAACACAAGACGAGCATATAAGATTATTAGAAAAATTTATACATATTGTTACATATTCTGGAATTAGCCTAAGTAAGAAAAAAGCAGAAATAATGAAAAACCAAATAGAATTCTTAGGAATAGAAATAGATAGGAATGGCATAAAAATGCAGCCACATATAGTACAAAAAATAATAAATTCTGATGAACAGATAGATACAAAGAAGAAATTACAATCATTTTTAGGATTAGTAAATCAAGTAAGAGAATATATATACCAAAATTAGCAGAAAATTTAAAACCATTATATAAGAAATTAAAGAAAGATGTAGAATATCATTTTGATGATAAAGACCAAGAACAGATAAAGAAAATAAAATTACTATGCAAGAATTTACCAAAACTATGTTTTCCAGACGAAAATAAAAAATTTATTTATATAGTAGAATCAGATGCAAGTGAAATTAGCTATGGAGGAGTATTAAAATACAGATATGGAAAAGAAAAAATAGAACACCACTGTAGATACTATTCAGGTACATTCACAAATCCCGAAATAAAATGGGAAATAAATCGCAAAGAACTATATTCGATATATAAATGTTTGTTAGCATTTGAACCATATATTGTATATAATAAATTTGTTATTAGAACAGATAATACGCAAGTAAAATGGTGGTTGACAAAGAAAGTACAAGATTCAGTTACGACCAAGGAGATACGAAGACTTGTATTGAATATACTGAATTTTACATTTACAATAGAAGTGATTGGTACTAACAAAAATGCAATTGCAGATTACATATCAAGACAAAGCTACGCAGACTGAGGAAACTACTGAAAAAACTACTATGGAAGATATACTTAAAGTTATGACGACTCTCTGCAAAGAAGTCGATAACTTGAATAAAGAGATACAACATATTAAAGATAGCCAGCAGCATGATAAATATGCGGAACTATGTCGATCGGAAGACATTAAAATTCCAGAGCTAAAAGGTGACGTTGGGAAACACCTAAAAACCCATAATAATTTGATTTATGCAGGAGAAGCATCTACAAGCAGGACACCTACAAAAGGAGGAAAATATGTCAACACAAATCTAAATAAACTATTTGAGACCCCATATACTCCAAGAAACCAAAGAAATCCATTTATACCTCCACAAGTAAATACGTATAAAGACAGCCTAAGCCAAAATAAAAAACTTACAACCACATTACTCAGTCATATATAAACAATATCCACAAAATCCAACTATTCTTAAACAAAAACCCCAGATCAAAAACTACCATTAAACCAGAAGAAGATTATATAACCCAGAGTCTACAAGGGTACAACAAGCTAATAGCACAACCAAAAACAAGTGCAAATCTAGTAGCAACTTGCTACCATTATGGATTATTACATACGGTATATACGAGTACAGGAGATGAAATAGCTACATTACCAGAACTACACAGAGCATTTATACAGTATAAGAAAGTTACGAAAGGAACATTATTCTATATCAGAGTATATTCAGCTACAGCAGAGATATTATATGATGAGATCAAACCAGTAATTCAAGTGATAAAAATAGGACTTACACGAGATATGATCATACCAGAAAAAATAGAAGAACATGACGAAATTACTAGGAGAAGAAATACCAGAATTCTACGCAACTATCAACAAACTATATGCATAGGAACCCTATATGGAGTTATTATGCAAGAGAACAAACTATGATATATTCAACATGCAGAGAAGAACGTATTGCAGATATGGAAGAGATACGACAGTGGGCATTTAGTCTACTAAGACCAGAAGAACAACCATTAACAAGAGCTATCAGGAAAAATTTTATTTCAGAAGGATTAATGACGAGATATTGTAAATTAATTAATCATAAATATCCAGATCATAAATGTCCAAAATGCCAAGGAGAAGACGATGTAATTCCAGAGGTACAGCTGGAGTGAAAACTAGAAGACTCGAGATAAAGATAAGAAGATAATGGAAGCTAGTGGAAGACAAAAATGAAGAAAGAGACAGCTAGTGGAAGATAAAGATGAAGAAAAAGATAGTAAAGTATTTTGTTTGCTTGCGATGCTGTAAAGTAAAGTAGGACAGATGTAAAGTTTCGTTTGAATTTTGTAAAAAGCATTAAGATTAGGTGTAAAGTAGGAAAGATTCTTTTGACTTTTGTAAAAAGTTAAGAATAGTAAATAGCTAGGTGTAAAGTAGTAATAGTAAAGGGGATTAAGACATTTGTTAGAAAACCCCTATAAATAGATAGTATTAGGAGAAAGAGGGCAAGACTTTCTAGACGGAAAGCACCCTCTCTTGTAAACATAAATATTTCCAGAAATAAGATAACAACTTTCAAGCATATATGGAGCAAGATAAGAGCAAGGTATATTTGTTCATAACTATGCATAGCTAAATTGTTGATTCCTGAGTATCATAGCATGCATGAATAAGTTATATTTGTTATTATTTACTAGAATTATTTGAATCATAATTTCAAATTGTTAACATGAGGAAACAGGGGAAACAATCCGAAAATAATGTCCAGAGGTTGAAACCAAGGCAAGAAGCCATGAGGGGAGTAGACAGAGTGACATTATCTAGGAGGGGAAAGTACCCAGGAAAGTACGGTGTTAACAATAAGAGAGTATGGTTAAAATAATCTAGTAGCAATAATCAAGTGTAATGTTATTAACATGCTATGGTATGAGGGAATTAATCAACAAAAAGCAAGCATAAGAAAAATGAACATGAGCAACGAAATAGAACCTACTTATTTTACCTATTTGCATGATGAAGTAATTTATAATTATAAAATATTAATTTTGTATGTGCTTAGAGACATAGAAATCCCAGATCTAAGAAAATTAATATGGGAAAGAATATTTAGTAATGAAGACCTAGAACTAATAAACCAAGAATGGTATCATATAGAATTGCATGAACTAGACTCAGAACTAGAAGAACTTAATATAAACGACTTAGAATTAGATTCAGCATAATGGAAAAATATTTTGAAGTTTGGCAAAAAAGAAGTAAGATTAAATATAGAATAAAATTTGTTAAAAATCCAAATAAACTAAGTAAACTTTTTAAAATTTTATATACGCGAACTATAAAATATAGGATCCCTAAAACTATTTTAGATAAAATAGCATGAAAAGAAAAAATATGAGGACCAACAAACATTTATATATCGAATATAGTTCTTTGCGATTTATTTCCCATTTTATTTCGGGATTTGTGAATGTACCTGAATAGTATCTACAGTGGTGTTCTATTTTTTCTTTATTATATCTGTATTTTAATACTCCTCCATAGCTAATTTCACTTGCATCTGATTCTACTATATAAATAAATTTTCTATTTTCGTCTGGAAAACATAGTTTTGGTAAATTCTCGCATAGTAATTTTATTTTCTTTATCTGTTCTTGGTCTTTATTATCAAAATGATATTCTACATCTTTCTTCAATTTCTTATGTAATGGTTTTAGATTTTCTGCTAATTTTGGTATGTATTCTCTTACTTGATTTACTAATCCTAAAAAGGATTGTAATTTCTTCTTTGTATCTATTTGTTCGTCAGAGTTTATTATTTTTTGTATTATGTGTGGCTGCATTTTTATGCCATTCCTATCTATTTCTATTCCTAAGAATTCTATTTGGTTTTTCATTATTTCTGCTTTTTTCTTACTTAGGCTAATTCCAGAATATGTAACAATATGTATGAATTTTTCTAATAATCTTATATGCTCGTCTTGTGTTCTTGAATATAGTAATATGTCGTCTATATATACTATACAATTTTCTAATTGATTAAAATAATTATCCATAAAATATTGATATCTACCTGGTGCATTTTTATATCCAAAAGGTAACACATTCCATTCATAAAATACTTGGGGTACTGTAAATGCTGTTAATTTTTTAGATTCTTCTTCTAGCTTAAGGTGGTAAAAGCCTGATTTACAATCAAACTTACTGAAATAATTATATCCTTGGACTTGTCTTATTTTTAATATCTTATTGGGTATTGGATAATTATATGTTTTAGTTTTTGCATTTAAATTTCTATAATCAATGACCATTCTACTTTTTCCTCTTTTTTGTTCACTATGTTTGTTTACTATAAATTTTGGACTTGTATGTTTACTATTACTTTCTTGTATATATTCATTTTCTAGTAATTCTTTTATATGCATTTTAAATTCATTTAAATCATCAAAATTATATTTTAAAGGTTTTTGAGTAATTATACTATTTTCATCAATTAATTCTATTTTTACTTTAGTTTTATGTTTTTCCCATCCTTTTAAGGGATTTTCACTATATAATGGCTCTAATTGTTCTTGGATAATTTTTAATTTATCTATAGCAAATATAATCAGTTCTATTTTATGCTCATTTATTTTTATATTTTCTAATTTCTGAGTAATTTTTTCACTTCCTTTTATCCATGGGGTAGGTTTTCTAGTTTTATTATATACTCTTTTAGCTCCTACTTTGTGTTTACATGGTGTCGTAAACCACCAATGTGTTTTTGTTATTATATGCGGATATAGTTTTTCTAAAAAAGGCATTCCTAGTAATATATCTTTATTTACAAATTCATAACTATATATTTCTTCTATAGTTAATATTTTATCCCATATATGTAATTTTACATTTCTTGCTTTATGATTTATCATACTTCCTTTTTAAATCCTGTTACTACTATTGGTGTAGTTACCTTTTCCCATTTTTCATCTGGTAAGCAATTGTGTTTACACATATTAGCTTCTGCTCCTGTATCTATCATTGGGGTATAATATCTATTATAATATCCTTCTATTATTATTTTGGCAAGTATATAGATTTTCATTCTTACATTGTCCTTTTAATTATTACCTTCTTTCCTTTATATGTAATAGTTAGTTGTGTATTTTCTAAATTATATGGTTTCATTTCTTCTAACCATTTTATTCCTAATATAATATTATTATTTCCTTGATATATCTTAAATTTTATTGTCATTGGTATTCCGCCAACAATTAACTCTTTTCCTACTGATTCTTTAAAAGCTGTAAATTCTTTTGGTAAATCTGAGTTTTCTATATAATTTATTTCTTCTTCTGTTACCAATTTTCTTGTTATATAATTTTCTTCTTGTCCTGTATTTATTATTATAATAAATTTTCTTTGTTCTAGTATTCCAGTTATATAATAATGATTTGGTTCTATCTCTTTTATTGTTACTGAATTTCTTGATGACTGAGGTGTGTCGCTACAACTTTTCCTTTTAGATGTGCTTATTCTATCACTTACTATTTCTAAATTTTCTTCTGCATCTATTTCTTTATAGCTATAATCATTGTTATCTATTACTGATACAATTTGTTCAAATGGATTTTCTATTTTTATTCTATTGATTTTATTTTTTGCCGTTATTTTATGTTTAGTTGTTAAGACATATAAATTTTTACATCTTGTTGTAAATATTTTACTGCCTGGGGCTAGTTCAATTCCTGTCATTTTCCAATATAGTACTAATGATTTATCTATGTTACAGTCATTTATTGCTACTGAGTAGTTTGCACTTATTATAAATTTAAATTTTTGGTATATTAAATTTCCTTTTACTGCACTTATTACACTTTTTTCTATAGTTTCAATTATTCTGTCATCTGCTATGTATATTTCTATAGGTGTATCTATTCCTTCTCTGAAACATGCTTTTATTAATATTTCTGTTCCTCCTAGATGTACATATCTTATTGGTTCTTTGGTCCTTAATGTTTGTATTTCTTTATTTATTGTCCTTTTATTTATTATAGGTATTCTTGCTTTTCCTTTAGTATATTTACAGTCTATTATATGTTCTTTTTGACTTACTACATAATATTCTTCTTTCTGTCTTTTAAATATGTTTTTTAGTATTGGTAATTTAAATATTTTTTCTACACTTAAATCTAATTCCTTTCCTTTTATTTGTTCAAATATATTTCTATCAAATATTACTTTTTGTTCCGAAGATTCTTCATTCATATGTTCTTCCTTAATTATTAATACTTCTTCTTCAGACATTATCTAATTGTTCTTCGTTTTCTGATTCTTCATATAATTCATTTTCAGATAATTCATATATGCTATCATCATCACTCAATTCATAATCTAAATATTCTATTGGCATATATTCTTCATTATTTATTATTATTTCTGATATTTGCTTTCTTTTAGGATTTCTAGGTAGTCTACAATCTTTAGCTAAATGTCCTAGTTTTCCACAATTATAGCATGTACATTCTGTTGTTTTCTTTTTTGGTCTAAAAGGTTTTTTATTATTATAATTTCTTACATAGTATTGTCTTCTAGGCCTTTTGTTTCTAAATTGGGTTTTATATCTTTTAAATTTTCCTATTTTTCGATTCTTTTTGTAGTAATTATTTGTGCATCCGAATTGGTGTGCTACCTTATCTCTACAACATGATAGGTTTCTTATTATAGATTTTTCCATCTTCATTTTTTCTTTATATTTCTCACATATACCTGAATACCATACTTGTAAAAATCTTACCATAGCTCCTAGTGTATCTTGTAATCCTGCATTATTCCAATCTTTTACTATTCTTGTACTAAATGGTTCTGGTAATTTTGTAAAATATAATTTTCTTACTTCCTTTGCTTCTTCTGGCGTATATTTTCCTTTATAATAATATTCTCTAAATACACATGTATATTCATCTATATAACACATATTACATATTGCTAATTTTAACATTAAATTTCTATTAAATTGTTTATCCTTATTTTGTTCTTCTACTTCTGAAGTTGTGCTACTAAACTCATTTCTTATAGCTATCTCATATTTATGTAAAATATCCACAGATGTAGTTGCATTTTCGTTATTTATAGTTTTACTATTCCTTAATGCTCCTAGATAATCTTCTGATAAATTAAGTAACCATAGTTTTACTGTTCCTAAAAATGTTCTTTCTATGTATCCTGGTGTATCTGCTATACTTATTTTGTTATCTACCAATTGTTTTGCTATATTTCCTATCCATAGTTGTATTGTTTTATTTATGTCTGCTACACAATCTAATTCTAAGAAATCATTATTTGGATTAGTTGTTTTTGGAGTCCATTTTCTATTTAATCTTTTATCCCATAGGGTATTTTCTCTATCAGATTCTCTATAGCTAACTGTATAATATGTTGGATTTAATATTTTCGGGTTTTTTACTCCTGATGTACTAGCTTCTTGTTCTTTATCTTTTTCAACATCTCCCGCATTTATTTCAATATCTTCATCTATCTTTTCTATATTTTTTTATCATTTCTGTATAAGTTTCACTTGTTTCTGAATTTCTTTCAGTTTGATCATCATTATTTATTTCATCTATACTTATCTCTTCTTCTTTAATTGGTTCTTCCATTTGTAATTTTTCTTTAAAATTTTCTATTTCTGTCCTTAGTTTTGTTTCAATCTCTTTTTCTTTTTGTTTTGCCTCATATAGTTCCTTTAACCTTTTTAATTCTTTTTCTAAAGCTAATATCTTTTCATTTTTTATTTCTTCAATTTGTTGTATTTCTTGTTTCGCTTGTTGTTTAATAATAGTTATTTCCTTTTTTCTATCTATTTCTTCATTTTCCTTAGCTACTCTTACCATTGCTATTAAACTATCTTCTAGTCTTAAGGATTCTTTTTCTAACATCAAGCTTAGGTTATCTCTTATCTTTTTATAGCGTCTACCTAAATTTGAAAATACTATTTTTATTTTTAATCCATCTTGATTTTCGTATGTTTTTTCATCTATAGCAAATTCTTCCTTATTCATCTTATAAGTTATGTTGTAATTTATATTCTAGACTATCTATTTGTAGTTGTAAATAAAATATAGTTTTTCTTTGTGACTTTAAAGATTCTTTACAAACTCCTGCAATCATATTATAGTGAAGTCTATTTTGTCTATATTCTAACTCTTGTCTTTTTTCTATGATCACTCTATTGAGTTCTTGTTTATATTTGTTGCTATTATTCATCTTCCTTAGAATGTTTATATTTTAAGTATTTAACATATTTATATTCTATTCTAGATATGATTTCTATTATCTTTTGTAATTTATTATCATCTGTTCGTATAATACTGAGTTGCTTATAAACTGGGTATAATTTTTCTAATCTTCTTTTTGATTTTCTTATCTTTCTTCTAATATGTTTTAATTCATCCATAGCTCTGATACCAAACTGGGGGGTGGTCCTCATATTTTTTCTTTTCATGCTATTTTATCTAGAATAGTTTTAGGGATCCTATATTTTGTAGTTCGCGTATATAAAATTTTAAAAAGTTTACTTGGTTTATTTGGATTTTTAACAAATTTTATTCTATATTTAATCTTACTTCTTTTTTGCCAAACTTCAAAATATTTTTCCATTATGCTGAATCTAATTATAAGTCGTTTATATTAAGTTCTTCTAGTTCTAAGTCTAGTTCATGCAATTCTATATGATACCATTCTTGGTTTATTAGTTCTAGGTCTTCATTACTAAATATTCTTTCCCATATTAATTTTCTTAGATCTGGGATTTCTATGTCTCTAAGCACATACAAAATTAATATTTTATAATTATAAATTACTTCATCATGCAAATAGGTAAAATAAGTAGGTTCTATTTCGTTGCTCATGTTCATTTTTCTTATGCTTGCTTTTTGTTGATTAATTCCCTCATACCATAGCATGTTAATAACATTACACTTGATTATTGCTACTAGATTATTTTAACCATACTCTCTTATTGTTAACACCGTACTTTCCTGGGTACTTTCCCCTCCTAGATAATGTCACTCTGTCTACTCCCTTTACGACATTCATTCTTTCGCCTTGGTTTCAACCTCTGGACATTATTTTCGGATTGTTTCCCCTGTTTCCTCATGCTAACAACTTGAAATTATGATTTAAATAATCTAATAAATAATAACAAATATAACTTATTTATGCATGCTATGATACTCAGGAATCAACAATTTAGCTATGCATAGTTATGAACAAATATACCTTGCTCTTATCTTGCTCCATATATGCTTGAAAGCTGTTATCTTATTTCTGGAAATATTTATGTTTACAAGAGAGGGTGCTTTCCGTCTAGAAAAAATATGAGGACCCCCCCCAGTTTGGTATCAGAGCTATGGATGAATTAAAACATATTAGAAGAAAGATAAGAAAATCAAAAAGAAGATTAGAAAAATTATACCCAGTTTATAAGCAACTCAGTATTATACGAACAGATGATAATAAATTACAAAAGATAATAGAAATCATATCTAGAATAGAATATAAATATGTTAAATACTTAAAATACAAACATTCTAAGGAAGATGAATAATAGCAACGAATATAAACAAGAACTCAATAGAGTGATCATAGAAAAAAGACAAGAGTTAGAATATAGACAAAATAGACTTCACTATAATATGATTGCAGGAGTTTGTAAAGAATCTTTAAAGTCACAAAGAAAAACTATATTTTATTTACAACTGCAAATAGATAGTCTAGAATATAAATTACAACATAACTTATAAGATGAATAAAGAAGAATTTGCTATAGATGAAAAAACATACGAAAATCAAGATGGATTAAAAATAAAAATAGTATTTTCAAATTTAGGTAGACGCTATAAAAAGATAGGAGATAACTTAAGCTTGATGTTAGAAAAAGAATCCTTAAGACTAGAAGATAGTTTAACAGCAATGGTGAGGGTAGCTAAGGAAAATGAAGAAATAGATAGAAAAAAGGAAATAATTATTATTAAACAACAAGCGAAACAAGAAATACAGCAAATTGAAGAAGTAAAAAATGAAAAGATATTAGCTTTAGAAAAAGAATTAAAAAGGATAAAGGAACTATATGAGGCAAAACAAAAAGAAAAAGAGATTGAGACAAAACTAAGAACAGAAATAGAAAATTTTAAAGAAAAATTACAAATGGAAGAACCAATTAATGAAGAAATAAGTATAGATGAAATAAATGATAATGAGCAAACTGAAAGAAATTCAGAAACAAGTGAAACTTATACAGAAATGATAAAAATATAGAAAAGATAGATGAAGATATTGAAATAAATGCGGAGATGTTGAAAAAGATAAAGAACAAGAAGTTATAATCAGGAGTAAA
>QJPP01007167.1:0-15448 GCA_003996215.1 Jaltomata sinuosa | reverse complement strand
CGACACAGAAGCAATGAAAGAGTCGAATTTCCTAAAATGCCACTGTAGCCTCCCAAAGATTGAGTACGGACGTCTCCGCCCCGATCCGTAGGACTCTACTAGACATTGGCTCCTATACCGATAACACCGGTGAACCTAAAGCTCTGATACCAAGTTGTCACGACCCGATTTCTCGGTCATGATGGCACCTACAACCCCCGGTAGGTGAACCAATCCATGTAGCCCAGAACAGTTAGTAATGGGCTACTATCTAACAAATAAGAGAACAAGACGAATAAAGTAGATAATATGAATGTAAATATATACAGATGCGGAAAACTAAACCAAACCCCAAGACCTGGTATCATAGTACAGAGCCAAACTACATACATGGAGTACAAGTAACCAAAACTATATAGACAGATGTCTCTGAATGGAAATAGAGTACATGAATCAAAAGATAAACTAAAGCTAAGCTCCGATCGCCAAGAGCTCACCCTCAGCCTGAAGTAGTCCTCAACAGATCTCCACGCACGAATCTCAATGATCTACCGGCGATGGCCCACGCTAGGATCTGCACCCAAAGATGCAGGGGGTAGGGGTGAGCACCAAATGCGGAGCATAAGGTACCCAGTAGGTATCATAGGCCGACTGGGCACATATAAGATAAAACGCAGTAATAGACAGAATAGAAGCAAGTAGTCACAGAAATCAACGAAAGGTACATAGGAACTAGCCCAGAGGGAAACCAACAGAACCACATATGAGGCTAGTAAGCAGAATATACACACCAACGGCACAGGTGAAAGTAAGAAACAACGCACCTGGCATCCTTGCAACAACAGTGTATAAAAAATAAGTTTACGGAATGGACGGTATACCGGTAACCTTAAATGTAAGAAGAAGAGAGAAAGAGTAATAATAGGCATGCTCAAGACATGAATCAACCCAACTAATCATAACAATCTCAAATCCAGAAACTAACAGTCTAGCAGTAACCAATCTCATACTCATCCCTAATAGAGAACAACTCTGTAAGTAAAATAGCAAAAGTCTACCTACAGTCCCCCGGCCGCCCATACAACCGAGGAACACAAACAAGTGAAGACAAACCCTCCGGCATCCCATACTACCGGAGCGTACAATCAGCAAACAGCAAACAAGGGTGGAACCTCAAACCATGAATGATATGATGCATGAAGATCTCAAGTGCCATAGTATCTCTGTATGTCCCTCCTCCGGCGCCGATCCGGCCCAGCAGGTAGGTTCCATGGAAGGACTCTGCCCGTATACCTCTACTCCCCCGTATACCCCTCTTCCGGCACACGCAGCCCGTAGCCCCTGGCTCGGATAGCAAGGTCCATGGAGGTCCTCGACCCCATACCAAAACTCAGTATCAGAACATGTATCAAGATAGAGTCCCAGTCTCGATATCAAGATATAGAACCAGTCTCGAATATGCATGCCCAGACCCTGTCCAGGACTAAAAATAGTAGGAAAATATCTCAAAAACCCCTCCAAGGGTGCCCGGGCGTCGCCGGGTCTAAACAGTAAAAAGTCATCTCAGGTGCTCGGTCCAACCGAGACTAAAAATCATCTCAAGTAGTAAGAAAACTCAACTAGCACTCCGGCCCTGCCGAGTCTAGTGATAATCGTAAAACTGTGAAATCAACCATTTCCAAATCATTTCCATCAAAAACGGGCCCCTCGGGCCATGCAAGGTTTAGAAAACAGTGTCAGTAGGCCCGAAGCCAAAATCACTGTAAAACATCGATAAACCCTCTTTATATGCATGGAAATGATATGATCACACACAACAATAGCTGCCCAACAGCTTACAATCAACCTACCGACCCTGCACAGGCCCACAGCTACTCAGCAAGCATAACCAGCCTAGAAGGATAATTCTATGTCCGGGACTCGCGGACATTTCCAAAATCCCACCTTCTATGTTCCAGAGTCAACAAGGCCTCGCAGGACCACAAGGGTAAATAAAATATATCCGCAAATACTACAAACAACGGAGGAAAAAAAATAGGCGGACATGAATAAAGCGGTCAAGGTCTGTGGTACCAACCTAATAAACCAACCCAAGGATGCCCATTAATACAATTTTATTCTATATATGCGGAGTCTGGGGAAATTAAACCGTAACCTACCTGTCGTCCGACGACAAGCTGCTGGAACACGATGTCCAAGCTCGAACCACTCCGAGAAAATCTAGAACTAAATCGGAATCGGAATTGGATTTGGGAAGGAATAACTTGACAAGATAATTGATTTACTTTACCAAATATATTTTCCCCACAGCAACCTCTCACGTGAAAGTATTGAATAGTGTACGTAGTTGTGTGCAACTTATGCAAATTCTCAATTTACATATGTAAATTGCATATGAATTAGGCAGCACTCATTTAAATGTTGAGATGCTGCCAACTCAATATGCCACCACATGGTTGCTGCCCTACTTCACTTCCACGTGGAAGTGGAGGTGGCAACCAACCCGTTCCGCTAAGTATATATTCGGGTATTGCGTAAATTCGTGGTAAAATAATTATAGTATTTCAAATATACCATAATTATTAGAAAATCATTTCCAATAAAACCTACTATATTATAATAATAATTTTCAACATAATTAAATTTACTATCTCCGTTAAAATATTACGGAGTATAAAAACTTTATAAAATAAATACATATATACTTATAACGTATCAAATATATTTTTCATAAGCCTTTTTAAAATATTTTGAAAAGGTAATAATAATATAATTTTTACCAAATTCAACTTTTAAATAATTATTTCAAATACACGCACGATGCTAATAAGGTTCTTAAGTTTAGGCTCGTAATTCGCCTACGCACGATTTCGATATTCAAGAATTATCTCGGGATCCTCCCTTATTTTTTATAACTGTTTCGGAACTGAAATGGCATTTTAATACGTATAATTGAAGCTTAAATCGGGTTAAACCCGACCCGATTCGCGACCCGGTTCGCAACCCGTTTTCTGCCAGACAGTTCGCGGTAAAACAGTCATAACTCTTTACTCCGAGATTATTTGGACGTGAGGTTTTGTGCGTTGGAAACTAGACTCGTAGACCTTCGATTTGGTATTTTGGGGGACTTCTAACTCTTTATATATTGGGAGAAAAGCCCCGACACATTTGATCCAAAGTTCAGAAAATTGTTAAAGGTCTTACGATATCTTTTGTCGATTTGCTTGACTTCAAAACTTATACGTGGAAATGACCGGAAGGGTCATTACATATATCTTTGTTTGTGAATTCATAACTATATATTTCTTCTATAGTCAATATTTTATCCCATATTTGTAATTTTACATTTCTTGCTTTATGATTTATCATACTTCCTTCATTATTAAACCCTGTTACTACTATTGGTGTAGTTAATTTTTCCCATTTTTCATCTGGTAAACAATTATGTTTGCACATATTAGCTTCTGCTCCTGTATCTATCATCGGGGTATAATATCTGTTATAATAGTTTTCCACTATTATTTTAGCAAGTATATAGATCTTCATTTTTATCTTACATTGTCCGTTTTATTATGACTTTCTTATTTTTATAAGTAACAGTTAACTGTGTGTTTTCTAAATTATATGGTTTCATACCTTCTAGCCATTTTATTCCTAATATGATATTTTTGTCTCCATGATATATTTTAAATTTTATTACCATCGGTATTCCGCCTATAATTAATTCTTTTTCTACTGATTCTCTGAATGCTGTAAATTCTTTTGGTAATTCCGGGTGTTCTATAGAATTTATTTCTTCTTCTGTTACTAATTCTCTTGTTATATAATTTTCCTCTTGTCCTGTGTTTATTATTATAATGAATTTTCTTTGTTCTAATATTCCGGTTATATAATAGTGATTTGGCTCTATTTCTTTTATTGTTCCTGAATTTCTTGATGACTGGGGTGTGTCACCATAACTTTTTCTTTTAGATGTGCTTATCCTATCACTTACTATTTCTAAGTTTTCTTCTACGTCTATTTCCTTATAGCTATAATCATTGTTATCTATTACTGAGACAATTTGTTCAAATGGATTTTCTATTTTTATTCTATTAATTTTATTTTTTGCTGTTATTTTGTGTTTTGTTGTTAAGACATATAAATTTTTACATCTTGCTGTAAATACTTTACTACCTGGGGCTAGTTCAATTCCTGTCATCTTCCAATATAATACTAATGATTTATCTATATTACAATCATTTATTGCCACTGAGTAGTTAGCGCTTATTATGAATTTAAATTTTTGGTAGATTAAATTTCCTTTTACTGCACTTATTATACTTTTCTCTATAGGTTCAATTATTCTGTCATTTGCTAGATATATTTCAATAGGTGTATCTATACCTTCTCTAAAACATGCTTTTATTAATATTTCTGTTCCTCCTAGATGTACATATCTTATTGGTTCTTTAGTTTGTAGTGCTTGTATTTCTTTGTTTATTATTCTCTTATTTATTATAGGAATTCTTGTTTTTCCTTTAGTATATTTACAATCTCTTATATGTTCTTTTTTACTTACCACATAGTATTCTTCTTTCTGTCTTTTAAATATGTTTTTTAGTATTAGTAATTTGAATATTTTTTCTATACTTAGATCTAATTCTTTCCCTTTTATTTGCTCAAATATGTTTACATCAAATATTACTTTTTGTTCTGAGGATTCTTCATTCATATGTTCTTCTTTTATTATTTGTAGTCAAGTCTATTTTGTCTATATTGTAATTCTTGTCTTTTTTCTATAATTATTTTATTAAGGTTTTGTCTATATTCGTCACTATTATTCATTGTTCTTTAAATATTTATATTTTAAATATTTAACATATTTATATTCTATTCTAGATATAATTTCTGTTAACTTGTGTAATTTTTCATTATCTGTTTTTGTGATACTAAGTTGTTTATAAACTGGGTATAACTTCTCTAATCTTCTTTTTAATTTTCTTATCTTTCTTTTAGTATGTTTTAAATCATCCATAGCTCTGATACCAAACTGGGGGGTCCTCATATTTTTTCTTAACATACTAAGTTATCTAGAATATTTTTAGGGATTCTATATTTTGAGGTTCGTTTATACAAAATTTTAAAAAGTTTACTTAGATTAATAGGATTTTTTATAATCTTTATCTTATACTTGTTCCTACTTCTTTTTTGCCAGATTTCAAAGTATTTTTCCATTAGTCTGAATCTAATTCTAGGTCGTTTATATCGAGCTTTTCGAATTCTGAATATTTTTTATAATCTTTATCTTATACTTGTTCCTACTTCTTTTTTGCCAGATTTCAAAGTATTTTTCCATTAGTCTGAATCTAATTCTAGGTCGTTTATATCGAGCTTTTCGAATTCTGAATCTAGTTCATGCAATCCTATTTGATACCATTCTTGGTTTATTAGTTCTAAATCTTCATTACTGAATATTTTTTCCCATATCAATTTTCTTAGATCTGTTATTTCTATATCTTTAAGCACATATAAGATTAATATTTTATAATCATAAATCATTTCATCATGTAAATAGGTAAAGTAAGTAGGCATGATTTCATTATTCATGTTCATATATTTTTTATGCTGCTTTTTGTTGACATACAAGTCCAGCATTTATAGTAAATAAACATAGCGAACAAAAAAGAGGAAAAAGTAGAATGGTTATTGATTATAGAAATTTAAATGCTAAAACTAAAACATATAATTATCCAATACCCAATAAGATATTAAAAATAAGACAAGTCCAAGAATATAATTATTTTAGTAAGTTTGATTGTAAATCAGGCTTTTACCACCTTAAGCTAGAAGAAGAATCTAAAAAATTAACAGCATTTACAGTACCCCAAGGATTTTATGAATGGAATGTATTACCTTTTGGATATAAAAATGCACCAGGTAGATATCAGCATTTTATGGATAATTATTTTAACCAATTAGAAAATTGCATAGTATATATAGATGATATACATTTGTATTCAAGAACGCAAGATGAACACATAAAACTACTAGAAAAATTCATACATATTGTTACATATTCAGGAATTAGTCTAAGTAAGAAAAAAGCTGAAATAATGAAAACTCAGATAGAATTCTTAGGAATAGAAATAGATAAAAATGGTATAAAAATGCAGCCACACATAGTACAAAAAATAATAAATTCTGATGAACAAATAGATACAAAGAAAAAGTTACAATCATTTTTAGGATTAGTAAA
The DNA here is from genome assembly GCA_003996215.1 of Jaltomata sinuosa. NCBI lineage: Eukaryota > Viridiplantae > Streptophyta > Magnoliopsida > Solanales > Solanaceae > Jaltomata > Jaltomata sinuosa. The sequence continues at coordinate 9,231 of QJPP01007167.1, read as the reverse complement.
TCAAGTAAGAGAATATATACCAAAATTGGCAGAAAATCTAAAACCATTACACAAGAAATTGAAAAAAGATGTAGAATATTACTTTGATGGTAAAGACCAAGAACAAATAAGGAAAATAAAATTACTATGTAAGAATTTACCAAAACTATGTTTTCCAGAAGAAAATAGAAAATTTATCTATATAGTAGAATCCGATGCTAGTGAAATTAGCTATGGAGGAGTATTAAAATACAGGTATGGTAAAGAAAAAATAGAGCATCATTGTAGATACTATTCAGGTACATTTATAAACCCCGAAATAAAATGGGAAATAAACAGAAAAGAACTATATTCAATATATAAATGTTTGTTAGCCTTTGAACCATATATTGTATATAATAAATTTGTTATTAGAACAGATAATACACAAGTAAAATGGTGGTTGACAAAGAAGGTACAGGATTCAGTTACAACCAAGGAGATACGAAGATTTGTATTGAATATACTGAATTTTACATTTACCATTGAATTGATTGGTACTAACAAAAATGTAATTGCAGATTACATATCAAGACAAAGCTACTCAGACTGAAGAAACTACTACTATGGAAGATATACTCAAAGTTATGACGACTCTCTGTAAAGAAGTCGACAATATAAATAAAGAGATACGACAGATCAAAACTAGTCAGCAGCATGGCAAAAATGCGGAACTATGTCGATCGGAAGACATAAAAATTCCAGAGCTACAAGGTGACGTTGGGAAACACCTAAAACCCCATAATTTACTTCATGCAGGTGAAGCATCTACATCAACAAAGGAGGAAAAGAGATATGTCAATACCAATTTGAATAAATTATTTACAACACCATATACTCCAAAATACCAAAAAATCCCATTTATACCCCCACAGGTAAATACATATAAAGACAGCTTAAACCAAGACAAAAAGACCTATAACCATATTACCCAGTCATACATAAATAATATCTACAAGATCCAAATATTTTTAAATAAAAATCCCAGATCAAAAACTACCACTAATCCAGAAGAAGATTATATAACCCAAAGCTTACAAGGATACAACAAGTTAATAGCATTACCAAAGACAAGTGCAAATTTAGTAGCAACTTGCTACCATTACGGATTATTAAATACTGTATATACAAGGACAGGAGATGAAATAGCTACGTTGCCAGAACTACACAGAGCATTTATGCAGTACAAGAGGATAACCAAAGGAACATTATTCTATATTAGAGTATATTCAGCTACAGCAGAAATATTATATGATGAGATTAAACCAGTGATTCAAGTCATAAAAATAGGACTAACTCGAGATATGATTATACCAGAGAAGATAGAGGAACATGCAGAAATTACCAGAGAAGAGATACCAGAGTTCTATGCAGGAAAAAGAATTATTGGGATAGCTACTATTTTAAATGAATTATCGACAAATTATTTAAATAAAAACCCCATATGGAGTTACTACGCAAGAGAACAAATAATGATTTATTCAACATGTAGAGAAGAACGTATTGCAGATATGGAGGAAATACGACAGTGGGCATTTAGCCTATTGCAACCAGAGGAGCAACCATTGACAAGAGCTATCAGAAAAATTTTTATATCAGAAAGATTAATGACAAGATATTGTAAGTTAGTTAATCACAAATATCCAGACCATAAATGTTCAAAATGCCAGGGTGAAAACGATGTAATTCCAGAAGTGCAGCTGGAGTAAGATAGAAGGTTCAAGAAGATAGTGGAAGATAAAGCAGCAGATAGTGGATGACAAAGCAAAAGATAGTGGAAGAAAAAGATAGTAAAAGTATTTTGTTTTTTTGCAAAGCTGTAAAAAAGTAATAGTAGAATAGACATTCACTAGGACAGATGTAAAGTTTCTTCTTTAACTTTTGTAAAAGTTGTTAGCACGATGTAAAGTAAAGTGCTAGAAGACAGAATAGTATAGTAATAGGTGTAAAGTAATAATAGTAAAGAGGGATTAGGACATGTTAGAAACCTCTTATAAATAGGTAGCATTATGAGATGAAGGGTAAGACTTTCTAGACGGAAAGCACCCTTCTTTGTAAACATAAATATTTTCCAAAAATAAGATAGCAATTTTCAGCAATATGGAGCAAGATACAGGAAAGGTATATTCGTTCATAACTATGCATAGCTAAATTGTTGATTCCTGAGTATCATAGCATGCATAAATAAGTTATATTTGTTATTATTTACTAGAATTATTTGAATCATAATTTCAAATTATTAACATGAGGAAACAGGGGAAACAATCCGAAAATAATGTCCAGAGGTTGAAACCAAGGCAAGAAGCCATGAGGGGAGTAGACAGAGTGATATTATCTAGGAGGGGAAAGTACCTTGGAAAGTACGGTGTTAGCAACGAGAGAATATGGTTAAAATAATCTAGTAGTAATAATCGAATATAATGTTATTAACATGCTATGGTATGAGGGAATTAATCAACAAAAAGCAGCATAAAAAATATATGAACATGAATAATGAAATCATGCCTACTTACTTTACCTATTTACATGATGAAATGATTTATGATTATAAAATATTAATCTTATATGTGCTTAAAGATATAGAAATAACAGATCTAAGAAAATTGATATGGGAAAAGATATTCAGTAATGAAGATTTAGAACTAATAAACCAAGAATGGTATCAAATAGGATTGCATGAACTAGATTCAGAATTCGAAAAGCTCGATATAAACGACCTAGAATTAGATTCAGACTAATGGAAAAATACTTTGAAATCTGGCAAAAAAGAAGTAGGAACAAGTATAAGATAAAGATTATAAAAAATCCTATTAATCTAAGTAAACTTTTTAAAATTTTGTATAAACGAACCTCAAAATATAGAATCCCTAAAAATATTCTAGATAACTTAGTATGTTAAGAAAAAATATGAGGACCCCCCAGTTTGGTATCAGAGCATACTAAAAGAAACATACTAAAAGAAAGATAAGAAAATTAAAAAGAAGATTAGAGAAGTTATACCCAGTTTATAAACAACTTAGTATCACAAAAACAGATAATGAAAAATTGCACAAGTTAATAGAAATTATATCTAGAATAGAATATAAATATGTTAAATATTTAAAATATAAATATTTAAAGAACAATGAATAATAGTGACGAATATAGACAAAACCTTAATAAAATAATTATAGAAAAAAGACAAGAATTACAATATAGACAAAATAGACTTGACTACAACATAATTGCAGGAGTTTGTAAAGAATCTATCAAAGCACAAAGAAAAACTATATTTTACCTACAACTACAAATAGATAGCCTAGAATATAAATTACAACATAACCTATAAAATGAATAAAGAAGAATTTGCTATAGATGAAAAAACATATGAAAATCACGACGGATTAAAAATAAAGATTGTATTTTCAAATTTAGGAAGACGGTATAAAAAGATAGGAGATAATCTAAGTCTAATGTTAGAAAAAGAATCTTTAAGACTAGAAGATAGTTTAACAGCAATGGTAAGGCTAGCTAGAGAAAATGAAGAAATAGACCGAAAAAATGAGATAACTATCATTAAACAACAAGCAAAACAAGAAATACAACAAATCGAAGAAGTAAAAAATGATAAGATAATAGCATTAGAAAAAGAATTAGCTAAATTAAATGAATTATATGCGGCAAAACAAAAAGAAAAAGAAATTGAGACAAAATTAAAAACAGAAATAGAAAATTTTAAAGAAAAATTACAAATAGAAGAACCAATTGAAGAAGAATTAGGTATAAATGAAATAAACGATAATCAGACAGAACAAAATTCGGAAATAAGCGAAACTTATACAGAAATGATAAAAAAATATAGAAAAAATAGATGAAGATATTGAAATAAATGCAGGAGATGTTGAAGGAGAAAAAGAACAAGAAGCCAGTACATCAGGAGTTAAAAACCCAAAAATATTAAATCCAATATACTACACAGTAAGCTATGAGCAATCTGATAGACAAAATAGTTTATGGGATAAAAGACTAAATAGAAAATGGACTCCAAAACCAACCAACCAAAATAGTAATTTCTTAGAGTTAGACTGTGTAACAGATATAAATAAAGCAATCCAACTATGGGTAGGATATATAGCAAAACAGTTAATAGACAATAAAATAAGCATAGCAGAAACACCAGGATACATAGAACGAACACTCTTAGGAACAGTAAAATTATGGTTACTCAATTTATCAGAAGATTATATAAAAACACTAAGAAACAATAAAACTATAAATAACGAAGCAGCAACTACATCTATTAATATTTTACATAAATATGAGGTAGCAATACGAAACGAGTTTAGTAGTACAACTACAGAGACAGAAGAACAAAATAAGGATAAACAATTTAATAGAAATCTAATGTTAAAATTAGCAATATGTAATATGTGTTATATAGATGAATATACATGTGTATTTAGAGAATATTATTACAAAGGTAAATATATGCTAGAAGAAGCAAAGGAAGTAAGAAAATTATATTTTACAAAATTACCAGAACCATTTAGTACAAGAATAATAAAAGATTGGAATAATGCAGGGTTACAAGATACACTAGGAGCTATGGTAAGATTTTTACAAAATTGGTATTCAGGTATATGTGAGAAATATAAATAAAAAATGAAGATGGAAAAATCTATAATAAGAAACTTATCATGTTGTAGAGATAGGGTAGCACCCCAATTCGGATGTACAAATAATTACTACAAAAAGAATAGAAAAGTAGGAAAATTTAAAAGATATAAAACCCAATATAGAAATAAAAGGCCTAGGAGACAATACTATGTAAGAAATTATAACAATAAAAAACCATTTAAACCAAAAAAGAAAATAACAGAATGTACGTGTTATAATTGTGGAAAATTAGGACATTTAGCTAAAGATTGTAGATTACCTAAGAATCCTAAAAGAAAACAAATAGCAGAAATAATAATAAATAATGAAGAATACATGCAACTAGAATATCTAGACTATGAATTAAGCGATGACGATAGTATATATGAATTATCTGAAAATGAAGTAAATGAAGAATTAGAAAACGAAGAATTAGATAATGACTGAAAAAGAAGTACAAATAATAAAAGAAGAACATATGAATGAAGAATCCTCAGAACAAAAAGTAATATTTGATGTAAACATATTTGAGCAAATAAAAGGGAAAGAATTAGATCTAAGTATAGAAAAAATATTCAAAATACCAATACTAAAAAACATATTTAAAAGACAGAAAGAAGAATACTATGTGGTAAGTAAAAAAGAACATATAATAGATTGTAAATATACTAAAGGAAAAGCAAGAATTCCTATAATAAATAAGAGAATAATAAACAAAGAAATACAAGCACTACAAACTAAAGAACCAATAAGGTATGTACATCTAGGAGGAACAGAAATATTAATAAAAGCATGTTTTAGAGAAGGTATAGATACACCTATTGAAATATACCTAGCAGATGACAGAATAATTGAACCTATAGAGAAAAGTATAATAAGTGCAGTAAAAGGAAATTTAATCTACCAAAAATTTAAATTCATAATAAGCGCTAACTACTCAGTGGCAATAAATGATTGTAATATAGATAAATCATTAGTATTATATTGGAAGATGACAGGAATTGAACTAGCCCCAGGTAGTAAAGTATTTACAGCAAGATGTAAAAATTTATGTCTTAACAACAAAACACAAAATAACAGCAAAAAATAAAATTAATAGAATAAAAATAGAAAATCCATTTGAACAAATTGTCTCAGTAATAGATAACAATGATTATAGCTATAAGGAAATAGACGTAGAAGAAAACTTAGAAATAGTAAGTGATAGGATAAGCACATCTAAAAGAAAAAGTTATGGTGACACACCCCAGTCATCAAGAAATTCAGTAACAATAAAAGAAATAGAGCCAAATCACTATTATATAACCGGAATATTAGAACAAAGAAAATTCATTATAATAATAAATACAGGACAAGAGGAAAATTATATAACAAGAGAATTAGTAACAGAAGAAGAAATAAATTCTATAGAACACCCGGAATTATCAAAAGAATTTACAGCATTCAGAGAATCAGTAGAAAAAGAATTAATTATAGGCGGAATACCGATGGTAATAAAATTTAAAATATATCATGGAGACAAAAATATCATATTAGGAATAAAATGGCTAGAAGGTATGAAACCATATAATTTAGAAAACACACAGTTAACTGTTACTTATAAAAATAAGAAAGTCATAATAAAACGGACAATGTAAGATAAAAATGAAGATCTATATACTTGCTAAAATAATAGTGGAAAACTATTATAACAGATATTATACCCCGATGATAGATACAGGAGCAGAAGCTAATATGTGCAAACATAATTGTTTACCAGATGAAAAATGGGAAAAATTAACTACACCAATAGTAGTAACAGGGTTTAATAATGAAGGAAGTATGATAAATCATAAAGCAAGAAATGTAAAATTACAAATATGGGATAAAATATTAACTATAGAAGAAATATATAGTTATGAATTCACAAACAAACTGGGGGGTCCTCATATTTTTTCTTAACATACTAAGTTATCTAGAATATTTTTAGGGATTCTATATTTTGAGGTTCGTTTATACAAAATTTTAAAAAGTTTACTTAGATTAATAGGATTTTTTATAATCTTTATCTTATACTTGTTCCTACTTCTTTTTTTCCATATTTCAAAGTATTTTTCCATTAGTCTGAATCTAATTCTAGGTCGTTTATATCGAGCTTTTCGAATTCTGAATCTAGTTCATGCAATCCTATTTGATACCATTCTTGGTTTATTAGTTGTAAATCTTCATTACTGAATATCTTTTCCCATATCAATTTTCTTAGATCTGTTATTTCTATATCTTTAAGCACATATAAGATTAATATTTTATAATCATAAATCATTTCATCATGTAAATAGGTAAAGTAAGTAGGCATGATTTCATTATTCATGTTCATATATTTTTTATGCTGCTTTTTGTTGATTAATTCCCTCATACCATAGCATGTTAATAACATTATATTCGATTATTACTACTAGATTATTTTAACCATATTCTCTCGTTGCTAACACCGTACTTTCCAAGGTACTTTCCCCTCCTAGATAATATCACTCTGTCTACTCCCCTCATGGCTTCTTGCCTTGGTTTCAACCTCTGGACATTATTTTCGGATTGTTTCCCCTGTTTTCTCATGTTAACAATTTGAAATTATGATTCAAATAATTCTAGTAAATAATAACAAATATAACTTATTTATGCATGCTATGATACTCAGGAATCAACAATTTAGCTATGCATAGTTATGAACGAATATACCTTTCCTGTATCTTGCTCCATATTGCTGAAAATTGCTATCTTATTTCTGGAAAATATTTATGTTTACAAAGAAGGGTGCTTTCCGTCTAGAAAGTCTTACCCTTCATCTCATAATGCTACCTATTTATAAGAGGTTTCTAACATGTCCTAATCCCTCTTTACTATTATTACTTTACACCTATTACTATACTATTCTGTCTTCTAGCACTTTACTTTACATCGTGCTAACAACTTTTACAAAAGTCAAAGAAGAAACTTTACATCTGTCCTAGTGAATGTCTATTCTACTATTACTTTTTTACAGCTTTGCAAAAAAAACAAAATACTTTTACTATCTTTTTCTTCCACTATCTTTTGCTTTGTCATCCACTATCTGCTGCTTTATCTTCCACTATCTTCTTGAACCTTCTATCTTACTCCAGCTGCACTTCTGGAATTACATCATTTTCACCCTGGCATTTTGAACATTTATGGTCTGGATATTTGTGATTAACTAACTTACAATATCTTGTCATTAATCTTTCTGATATAAAATTTTTTCTGATAGCTCTTGTCAATGGTTGCTCCTCTGGTTGCAATAGGCTAAATGCCCACTGTCGTATTTCCTCCATATCTTCAATACGTTCTTCTCTACATGTTGAATAAATCATTATTTGTTCTCTTGCGTAGTAACTCCATATGGGGTTTTTATTTAAATAATTTGTCGATAATTCATTTAAAATAGTAGCTATCCCAATAATTCTTTATCCTGCATAGAACTCTGGTATCTCTTCTCTGGTAATTTCTGCATGTTCCTCTATCTTCTCTGGTATAATCATATCTCGAGTTAGTCCTATTTTTATGACTTGAATCACTGGTTTAATCTCATCATATAATATTTCTGCTGTAGCTGAATATACTCTAATATAGAATAATGTTCCTTTGGTTATCCTCTTGTACTGCATAAATGCTCTGTGTAGTTCTGGCAACGTAGCTATTTCATCTCCTGTCCTTGTATATACAGTATTTAATAATCCGTAATGGTAGCAAGTTGCTACTAAATTTGCACTTGTCTTTGGTAATGCTATTAACTTGTTGTATCCTTGTAAGCTTTGGGTTATATAATCTTCTTCTGGATTAGTGGTAGTTTTTGATCTGGGATTTTTATTTAAAAATATTTGGATCTTGTAGATATTATTTATGTATGACTGGGTAATATGGTTATAGGTCTTTTTGTCTTGGTTTAAGCTGTCTTTATATGTATTTACCTGTGGGGGTATGTAATGACCCTTCCGGTCATTCCCACGTTTAAGTTTTGAAGTCAAGCAAATCGACAAAAGATATCGTAAGACCTTTAACAAATTTTCTGAACTTTGGGTCAAATGTGTCGGGGCTTTTCTCCCAATATATAAAGAGTTAGAAGTCCCCCGAAATACCAAATCGAAGGTCTACGAGTCTAGTTTCCAACGCACAAAAACGCACGTCCAAATAATCTCGGAGCAGAGAGTTATGACTGTTTTACCGCGGACTGTCTGGCAGAAAACGGGTTACGAACCGGGTCGCGAATCGGGTCGGGTTTAACCCGATTTAAGCTTCAATTTTACGTTTTAAAATGCCATTTCAGTTCCGAAACAGTGATAAAATATAAGGGAGGATCCCGAGATAATTCTTGAATATTAAAATCGTGCGTAGGCAAATTACGAGCCTAAACTTAAGAACTTCATTAGCATCGTGCGTGTATTTGAAATATTTATTTAAAAGTTTAATTTGGTAAAAATTATATTATTATACCCTTTGGAAAATATATTTGATACGATATAAGTGTTTACGTATTTATTTTATAAAGTTTTTTTACTCCGTCAATGATTTAACGGATAGTAAGTT
>QJPP01007155.1:0-60953 GCA_003996215.1 Jaltomata sinuosa | reverse complement strand
AAAGTGCGAGTTTTGGCTTGAGTCAGTTGCATTCCTAGGGCACGTGGTGTCTAAGGATGGGCTTAGGGTTGATCCGGGAAAGATTTCAGCTGTTTGTGAGTGGCCTAGACCTACTACTGTTACTGAGGTTCGCAGCTTTATTGGGTTAGCGGGTTACTACAGACGGTTTGTTGAGGGGTTTTCTTCCATAGCAGCACCCTTGACTATGCTGACTAGGAAGGATGTCCCATTCCAGTGGTCGGTATCAGTTAGTGTCGAGGATAGCTTCCAGAGGCTTAAGGCCTTATTGACTCAGCTCCAGTTTCTGAACTTTGCCAGGTTGACACATAAGGGCGAGTTCTCCGTGGTATTTGTGAGTTTGCTTCCTGGGCGGTTGGATTCTTGGTTATGTGTGGTTGACAGCGAGCAGGGTCGAGTAATAGCATATGCCGCGACGCAGCTGAAGGCTCACGAGCCCGCAAGCTACCCCACTCATGAGCTTAGAGTGGCAGGGCAAAGGTAGTTTTTTTTTTTTCTAGCCGCTCAAGAGATCTGGAGACATTCATTATATAGTGGAGTTCACTGTTGATATCTCACGCCGATCACCGTAGTCTTTCAGTATCATCACGAGTCAGCGGGAGTTGAACTCGAGCAGAGGAGACTGGGTCGAGATTACTGCACAGGCTATGACTTCACTTTCCTGTATCATCCGGGCAAGGCAAACGTGTAGCGGATGCCTTGAGTCGGAGGGTAAGCCGCAGTAAGTATGGGTTTAGCTAGCTTCTCTTTCAGTTTCAGAGGATCGTTGCCTTGGACATTCATTCCTTGGCTAACCGTTTGGTTAGGCTTGACTTGTCGGATCCTGAGAGTTCTCGGCCAGTCTTGGGTTAGTTCTAGCTTTGATTGATCAGGATTCAGAGCCGGTCAGTTTGAGGATCCAGGAAGTTGTGTGACCTTCGGTGTCGGGATTTGTTTCAGGTGAGACAGTCGGGCTTACTTAGATTCAGATGCGGTTCTTGAGGGTATGGGCATAGGCGCCATTTGTGTTCGCTAAGGAGGTTAGTGATTTGATCAGTGTTGATTACTGTCGCTGAGGCACATATGTACTAGATATTCCATTCACCTGGCCACAGCAAGATGTACAGAGACTTGAGACAGCTTTCTGTGATGGATGGTATGAAGCGGATATAGCGGAGTTTGTATCTCGGTGTTGAAACTGGCAGCGAGCGTTGAAGTTCGGCATATGAGACCTGGGTGGTTTGATGTAGCGACTTTCCATTCCTGAGTGGAAGTGGGAAGGGATTACTATGGACTTTGTTGTAGGTTTGCCTCGTACTTCTCATGGGTTTGATTCCATATGGGTGATTGTTGATAGGCTGACTAAGTCAGCACATTTTTTGCCGGTTCAGACTTCTTATGGCGCAGAGAGGTTAGCTCAGATCTACCTTCGTGAGATTGTTCGGTTGCACGGGGTTCCAGCTTCTATCATTTCAGACCGTGGCACTCAGTTCACATCTCAGTTCTGGAGGGCTATTCAGCGAGATTTGGGTACAGAGGTTCATCTTAGTACCGCTTTCCACCCTCAGACAGATGGCCAGTCCGAGAGGACCATTCAGATTTTGGAGGACATGCTTCGAGCCTGTGTTCTTGACTTTGGAGGTTCTTGGGATCAGTTTGTTCCCTTGGCAGAGTTTGCTTATAATAACAGCTTCCATTCGAGTATCGGCATGGCACCTTTTGAGGCTTTGTATGGCAGGCGTTGCAGATCACCGGTAGGTTGGTTTGATGGTTTTAGTGCTGGGCCACAGAGCACAGATTTGCTTCGAGATTCCTTAGACCGAGTCCGAGTGATTCAGGATAGACTTCGGGCAGCTCAGAGCAGGCAGAAGAGTTATGCTGATCGTAGGCTTCGTGCCTTGGAGTTTAGTGTCGGTGACTTGGTGTTTCTCCGGGTATCGCCCATGAAGGGCGTGATGAGATTTGGTAGGCGGGGCAAGCTTAGCCCCAGGTACATTGGGCCGTTTGAGATTCTGCAGAGGGTTGGTAGCGTTGCCTATCAGTTAGCCTTACCTCCGATGTTTTCAGCTATACATCCTGTGTTTCATGTTTCGATGCTGCGTCGGTATATCCCAGATGAGTCTCATGTGTTGCAGTGGGATTCAGTTCAGTTGGATGAGGGTTTAGCCTTTGTTGAGGAGCCGTCAGCTATTTTGGCCAGAGATGTCAGGAGATTGAGGTCTCGAGAGATCCCGGTTGTTAAGGTTCAGTGGAGGCACCGTCCAGTCGAGGAGGCTACCTGGGAGACCGAGAGAGATATGCGGGATCAGTATCCGCAGCTATTTTAGCCTTCAGGTACCCCCTTGACCTTGACTTTCGAGGACGAAAGCTCTTTTTAGTAGTGGATGATGTAATGACCCTTCCGGTCATTTTCACGTTTAAGTTTTGAAGTCAAGCAAATCGACAAAAGATATCGTAAGTTCGTTAGCAAATTTTCTGAACTTTGGGTCAAATGTATCGGGACTTTTCTCCCAATATATAAAGAGTTAGAAGTCTCCCGAGATACCAAATCGAAGGTCTACGAGTCTAGTTTCCAACACACAAAACTGCACGTCCAAATAATCTCGGAGCAAAGAGTTATGACTGTTTTACCGCGGACTGTCTGGCAGAAAATGGGTTGCGAACCGGGTCGCGAATCGGGTCGGGTTTAACCCGATTTAAGCTTCAATTTCACGTTTTAAAATGCCATTTCAGTTCCGAAACAGTGATAAAATATAAGGGAGGATCCCGAGAGAATTCTTGAATATCGAAATCGTGCGTAGGCGAATTACGAGCCTAAACTTAAGAACTTTATTAGCATCGTGCGTGTATTTGAAATATTTATTTAAAAGTTGAATTTGGTAAAAATTATATTATTATTACCTTTTCAAAATATTTTAAAGGTTTATGGAAAATGTTTTGTTACGATATAATGGTATAAGTATTTATTTTATAAGGTTTTTATACTCCGTAATATTTTAACGGAGATAGTAAATTTAGTTATGTTAAAATTTATTATTATAAAATAGTAGGTTTTGTTTGAAATGATTTTCTATCAATTATGGTATATTTAAAGTATTATATTTATTTTACCACGAATTTATGCAATACCCGAATATTTATTTAACGGGATGGAAATTATTTTGGGGACACCACCACTTCCACGTGGAAGTGGTGGGAGTGGACAGCAAGTGGGTTAGGCACTTAGTGCTGCCACTAAGCACAACACCAAGTACCTTTAATTGAGTATTTATGTTGCAAAAGAGTTGGCAGCATATTCAACAATTGCTCTTAATTCATTTCCATTTTGCTTATCAATTGGGAACCAACTTGTCTACTCATTCTTCTACTAACTTTTGTACAAGATATGCTTCTGTACATTTTCATTAACGAAACAAAGGATTTTCATTGCAATATTTGATAATCAATTATCTACGTCAAGTTATTCCGTCCCAAATCCGATTCCGATTTAGTTTTGGATTTTCTCGGAGCGGTTCGAGCTTGGACATCGTTGTTTCAGCAGCTTGTCGTCGGACGACAGGTAGGTTACGGTTTAATTTCTCCAGACTCCGTATATATAAAATAAAATTGTATTAATGGGCATCCTTGGGTTGGGTTATTAGGTTGGTACCACAGACCTTGACCGCTTTATTCATGTCCGCTATTTTTATTCCTCCGTTGTTTGTAGTATTTGCGGATATATTTTTATTTACCCTTGTGGTCCTGCGAGGCCTTGTTGACTCTGGAACATAGAAGGTGGGATTTTGGGAATGTCCGCGAGTCCCGGGCATAGAATTATCCTTCTAGGCTGGTTATGCTTGCTGAGTAGCTGTGGGCCTGTGCAGGGTCGGTAGGTTGATTGTAAGCTGTTGGGCAGCTATTATTGTGTGTGATCATATCATTTCCATGCATATAAAGAGGTTTTATCGATGTTTTACAGTGGTTTTGGCTTCGGGCCTACTGACACTGTTTTCTAAACCTTGCATGGCCCGGGGGGCCCGTTTTTGATGGAAATGCTTTGGAAATGGTTGATTTCACTTGTGGTTTAAAATCATCAGTTTTACGATTATCACTAGACTCGACAGGGCCGGAGTGCTAGTTGAGTTTTCTTACTACTTGAGATGATTTTTAGCCTCGGTTGGACCGAGCACCTGAGATGACTTTTTACTGTTTAGACCCGGAGACGCCCGGGCACCCTTGGAGGGGTTTTTGAGATATTTTCCTACTATTTTTAGTCCTGGACAGGGTCTGGGCATGCATACTCGAGACTGGTTCTATATCTTGATATCGAGACTGGGTCTCTATCTTAATACATGTTCTGATACTGAGTTTTGGTATGGGGTCGGGGACCTCCATGGACCTTGCTATCCGGGCCAGGGGCTACGGGCTGCGTGTGCCGGAAGAGGGGTATATGGGGGAGTAGAGGTATATGGGCAGAGTCCTTCCATGGAACCTACCTGCTGGGCCGGATCGGCGCCGGAGGAGGTACATACAGAGATACTATGGCACTTGAGATCTTCATGCATCATATCATTCATGGTTCGAGGTTCCACCCTTGTTTGCTGTTTGCTGATTGTACGCTCCGGTAGTATGGGATGCCAGAGGGTTTGTTTTCATTTGTTTGTGTTCCTCGGTTGTATGGGCGGCCGGGGGACTGTAGGTAGATTTTTGCTATTTACTTACAGAGTTGTTCTCTATTAGGGATGAGTATGAGATTGGTTACTGCTAGACTGTTAGTTGCTGGATTTGAGATTGTCATGATTAGTTGGGTTGATTCATGTCTTGAGCATGCCTATTATTACTCTTTCTCTCTTCTTCTTACACTTGAGGTTACCGGTATACCGTCCATTTCGTAAACTTATTTTATATACACTGTTATTGCAAGGACCCCAGGTGCGTTATTTCTTATTTTCACCTGTGCCTTTGGTGTGTATATTCTGCTTGCTAGCCTCACATGTGGTTCTGTTGATTTCCCTCTGGGCTAGTTCCTGTGTACCTTTCGTTGATTTCTGTGACTACTTGCTTCTATTCTGTCTATTACTGCGCTCTTATCTTATATGTGCCCAGTCGGCCTATGATACCTACTGGGTACCTTATGCTTCGCATTTGGTGCTCACCCCTACCCCCTGCATCTTTGGGTGCAGATCCTAGCGTGGGCCATCGCCGGTAGATCGCTGTGATTCGTGCTTGGAGATCTGTTGAAGACTACTTCAGGCTGAGGGTGAGCTCTTGGCGATCGGAGCTTAGCTTTAGTTTATCTTTTGCTTCATGTACTCTATTACCATTCAGAGATATCTGTATATATTCTTTTCGGTTTATTTGTACTCCATGTATATAGTTTGGCTCTGTACTATGATACCAGGTCTTGGGGTTGGTTTAGTTTCCGCATATGTATATATTTATATACCTGTTATCTATTTTATTCATTTTGTTCTCTTATTTGTTAGATAGTAGCCCATTACTAACAGTTCTGGGCTACAGGGATTGGTACACCTACCGGGGGTTGTAGGTGCCATCATGACCGAGAAATCGGGTCGTGACATGAATATGGAAACTTAAGGCAATATATTCAGAGTCTGTTAGACAATGGTCAAATAACTCAGGTGTTAGGGACTCAAATTCAGTTTGTATGGTATCGAGACCCAACTATTGTTCCACCTGATGTATCAAGATTCATACCAAGTAAATTCTATCGCATATTCACTCTTATTGCAGAGCCTTACGCAAGCCTTTTTAATAGGTTGAATGTTGCTAAGATAATACACCCCATTCCCATAAAGTAAGGGAATCCCTACAAAAAGAACATACAGAAAAGAAAATTGGATATGAAAAAATCATGCGCTTATCATTCAGAAGTGTTTGGACATGATGTCGGAGAATGTTACACCTTTATGAACAAAATTGAAGATTTGATCAAGTCAGGGCAGATCAAAGTAGAGCTCCTTCAACTAATTGAGGATATGGTTCAAATTCAAGCACCATAGATGGTCACTAAAACCTATAGGGTCCAAGGGGATCAGTTCTGGGTAAATTTAAGGTTATTATTTTATATTTTTAGCAATGTTGTCCTTTAATTTTCAATTTTTTGATGTAACTATGTGCAACCTAAATCCCGTGGAGGGATAATTAGGAAACTCACATAGAGTTTGGCACGAGAGGGTAGAATATATCTTAAAAAAAATCCTTATAAGCGGAACTACGTCAGACCTGATTTCCCCCCTGGAGGGATACGTAGGCAACCAATATAAGGCTCATTTTTTTGTAGAATTTTAAGATTCCCCCGAAAATGAGGAGTGAAAATTAGAATACAATTTCATGAGACAATGTCTTCAACATATTCTAATACTGGGGTAGTATTAAGATTCTCAAAACAAAGCAATCATCAGCACAAATGGAGCTTAGCAAAAGAGGAGGATCAGGTCGGAGTTGATTTTTAGTGTTCAACATGAGTCAGCCTTTTTGAATCAATTGTTCTACTTCTTTTATTTGTCTCTTCTCGAACTTTAGTGCTCACTAGACAATAGGACACTCCTTCCCATTTAGTCCTTAAATTTCATCCTTACTCAAATTTCTGACCAATCTTGGTTTGAGCAAAATATGTATGATTTGCTTATGTTGTTATTTGATTAGTCATTATAATCGATGAACTGACGTTTTAGGCTTTTGAGGTGTTCTTTTCTTTTTAAACAGGGAGAGGTTGATTTGTGTTGGTAAACAGGAGAGCCTACTTTAGAAGACTAAAGCTATCCGTATCATCTGGCTTCATGGCAAAGAAAAAGAGAAAAGGAGAAATGACCGGTACGATAGCAGGGAAGAAGAGAAGTGTGACCGCTATCACATTGCAAAACTCTGAAGCTCAAATCAGGGTAATTGTACCAAAAATGATAATTTCACCGCATATTTGGTACAACAGGTTGCTGACCTACAAGAATAATTGCAAACTACCAAGGATATGATAAAGATAGCTGGAAAAACAAACACATTCCCTACCTCTTCCACCCCGCCGCTAAACTCATATACTCCCAATCATCTCCAGATGTATACTGTAAGAGCCACAAATCTCATTCCTAGTACATCCATCGGAGACCTAATTACTACAAATCATCCACTTGTGGAATCCCCTCATGTTCCCCCTCCACGGCTCAATCAAAATCAAATACCTAATACTAGCTACTATCAGAATGCCATACTCCCATATCAAGTTCCATTGTCTATATATCAAAATGACATACCTACGTACCAAACTCAATTACCAGTTTACCAAACTATCATACCATCATGTCAAACTCCACTTCCTACTTATTCAAATCATCCTACTCTTCAAAACCATACCACAAACTTGCACACTGTCAACCAAGCTATGCCTTCTTAGATAATCCATACCTAAAAAGATTCTACTCAAGTTCAAACTAAACTGGACCATTATGAGAAAATTGAGAAATAATATAAAGAGAGAGAGAAAGAACATGAGCAAAGGGTGATCACAATAAAACAGATGATCTCCCAAGTTGTGAAGGATGCCCAGTCAGCATAGTATTTCATAGGATTGAGGTACGAGGACCTTTGCATACATCCAGATTTAAGTCTGCCCGAGGGTTATAAAGTGCCAAAGTTTGATACCTTTAACGGGACTGGAAATCCTATGACTCATCTCCGAGTTTATTGTGACAAGCTCATTGGGGTATGCCAAAATGAAGCACTATTAATGAGGTTGTTTGGCCAAAGTTTGAGTGGGGAAGCTCTGGAATGGTATGCATCTCAAGATTTATGCAAATGGATGACATGGAGATTTATGGCCGAAGCTTTTGTGGAAAGATTCCAATTTAATATTAAAGTGTCTCCCGACCAATACCACTTGGAAAAGATAAAGAAGAAACCTATGGAGGTTTTTCCTGAATATGTTATTCGTTGGAGGGCAGTAGTCGCAAAAGTACACCCACCCATGAGTGAAGAAGAGTTGACCACTAATTTTATATAGGCTCAAAAACCCAAGTATTATGGTAGGATGATTGATTTGTTGGGACAAAAAATTTCAAAACTCATCAAAGCAGGGGAAGCTTTGGAGGATACCTTTAAATCTGGGAAGATCACTGGACTGCATGTTGTCAAGAATAGCCCTAATGACACTATGGAAATGTCAAAGGGAATGGAAGAAGAAATGTTTCCTGTCGGGGCTACCCATATGTACTCAAGTCCACGGAGGCAATATCAGGGTCATTATGCCACACCAAAAAAACTATTCTATCCGGATTTCAAGAAGCCTCCCAAAGTATTCACACTGTTGATGGAATCTTAAACTCAGCTTTATGAAAGGTTAAACGCAGCGGGTCTGTTGTATCCTATCAAAGGAAGACCATCCAATCCTTTGGGAAAATTTTACAAGGCTAACCACAAATGCGCCTATCATTCAGAAGCAGTTGGGCATGATATAGAGAGTTGCTCGACCCTTAAGCACAAAATCCAAAACATGATCGACAACCAGCTGATCACAATTGAGAAAGCTCCCCCCAAATGATAACCTATTGAATGCTTAAAAGTAGGATCAAAACATGGTGAACGGGGTCATTTAAAGATATTCACCGTCAGGGGTCAAAAGAAGTGTGCAGCAAAAAGAGAAAGATCCCTACATATAAGTCATCACTTTCTCTTTTATGTAAACGCATATTATTGCTTTTCCCCATTATTACCGCACCTTTTCTTGTAATATGAACTACGTTTGACCTGATTCCTATTTTAACGAGATACGTAGGCACCACACCGATTCGTTCATATTTCCCATAAAATTTCCATTTCCCTTTGTAATGAAAATTGGGGCATAGTTTTCTAGGGGGTCTCAAAAAATTCACAAGAAGGAGATTATTCTCAGCAAGTCAAAACTAGATATCATGCCAAAGAAGCTGGAACAAATTTTGAGGGACCTTAAAAGGTCTACAAAATAGTCTCTCTCATAAATCAAGCCTGAAGATCATATTAAAGTATGCAGCTGGGAAAGAATTTTGAGGAGGGTCCTCAAAATTCCATGATAAGCGACATCAAAATTCACAAGTGTTCTTCTGTGCACCAGACTGGGGCAGAATTTTTTAGGAAGGTCCTAAAATATTCAGCCAATATAGCATTTCAAGACCAAATGAGTTTGCAAATCCAAGAACAAGGAGCATCAAGACAAGCAAGGCCAACACAAATTAGTCTCTCAAACTAAGAATTTTTCTTTGAATGCAGGAATGGCAAAGTCACAAGGATGACAATGCCAAAACCATTAAAGTATGGCAAAGGCATTATTTTCAGTTATCGTGGCCTTGCCATATTAAATTTGGATAAACTTCTTCTCTCACTACATCTCTTGGATTATGCCTGTTTCTTTATTATGATTCCTAATGCTTTCTTTGAATTTTTCAAGCAAAGTGCCGAGCGAAATAACTAAGACCATGGGATATGTCCTTCGGACCATCACACAAATCATCGCAAGAAAAATGCCTTAATCCCCGATTTTATGTCCCCTATTTTATTATAACAACTTCATCACACTACTAAAAATTATATTTGAGCTCCTCAGGTACTGTTAGCCAAATCTGATTTCCTGTGAGAGAGTTAGAGACAGGTCCCCAAATTTGAATAATCAAGTTAGAGGATCACTTGATGCAAGTTTCAGGTGTGAACTACGTTTGACCTGATGCCTGCTTAATGAAATATGTAGACGCCATAATGGCTCGGTCATACCACCCTAGGAAATGGAAATTGGGGCAGAATTTTCGAGAAAGGAATCTCAAAAATTCAGGAATCAAAGATCATTCTCTAGAAAATTGGAATGCAGATAATGTCATAGAGCAACTGAGATGAATAACGAATCTCATGATCCCCACAGAGAATCAAATGTCTTATCAACGGGATGAGATTCATCATGAAGCCTTTAACTGGGGTAGAAAGTATGAGGAAGACCTCAAAATTTCTGCCAAGCTTCATTTGAGAGTTCAGAAAAACAAACTTTGAGAATTCCCCAGCACCAACATATCAGAGTCTACTTCAGAAATCCATAGCTATGAAAATGTCGGAGGTGACAAGCACCCAAGGATGGCAAGCACCCTTAGATGACAAAGCAAAGAGCAGAAGATTGAAGGAATTACAGGGACTACCAGATAAGGAAGGATCAATGACATCCTCCTTAAAACCCCAACAGATCAGGGATCACCATGAACACATGACATTCAAAAGCGGTATCTATAACTATCTCCAGAAATGGATTTTCAGCCATTCTTTTACATTCAAATAACCCTTTATTTGTCTATCCACCTCAAAAAGAGGATGATGCTTGTGAATAAAATTATTTTGATTAGCATTGTGAACACTCTCTTTAAAAGTTTTTAAAAACTTACATGTGGTCTCTAGTAAAAGCGACGCTGTGTCTACTAATCATTTTCCTTGAGTGCAGGTACACGCAAAAGAATTAACGTGAAGACAAAAGTGCTAAAGGTGTATGATCATCATGAAGATTATTTCTACTGGCTAGTTCCAAAGAGTATGATATCCAGAGGAATCCCTAAGTTGTACATGATGTGTAAGATCAACCCAAAAACATCCATATCAAATATCGCATAGAGACACCAAAGTATAATATTAAGGATATTTGCGTATGCATATTCATACTACACGGAGATGGCTGAGTCTGGCGTTAAAAGCACCTATATCCATTTTTGTATGGATATGACAGAGTCTAATATCAAGGATATCCGTGCATCCAGAGGATATATTTATATTTGATTATGTGGCAAAGTCCTTTGCTACCCCAAAAATCAAATGACACTTGCCATCCGAGAGAAGGAAATCATATAGTTTGAAGGAGGTCTGTAAGTCACCATCTGAAATCGGACAATGAACTAGATTTCCCTGAAGTTGACAAATCAAAGGTTTCCTGTAAGCCACAACTATGTCTGAAATCGGATAGTGTGCAAGATTACCCATGATTGTATAACCCAAGAGTTATATGTAAGACGCAATGATATCTGAAACCAGATAGTGTGCAAGATCACCTAAGAATTGGTAGTTTAAGGGTAATTCATAAGTCGCAAAAATATTCAAAGTAGGATAAATGCGTAAGACTACCATAAATCGATAGTCCGAAGGTTATCTATAAGTCGTGTCATTTCAAAGTTGATTATGTGTAGGACTAACCGAGAGCTAACGATTCAAAGGAAAATCTGTAAGTCACGATACATCCTAAATCAGATAGAAGTGCAGGATTACCCAAAAACTGATAATTCGTAGGACATCTGTAAGTTGCCTCTATCCAAAGTCGAATAATGTGCAAGATTACTCAAAAGATGAATATTCGAGGGACATATGTAAGCCCCCATTATCCAAAGTCAGATGATGTGCAAGATTACCTGAGGTTTGACAATTCAAGGGATATCTATAAGATGCGTTGATACAAAAGATGCGCAAGACTTACCCGAAGGCATATGCAAAACTTATCCTCGATAGCCGAGATGGCTATCATATCAGAGACTATTGCAAGTGGTCAGCGGCCAAGAAGGTCATCACATTCGAAGAATCATCACGCTCAATTACCTCAAAGACGATCATGGTTGATAGCTGCGAAGGCTTTTATGTCTGTTATCACAAATTGTTACAAATGGCTACCAAGGTCGCACTTTGATATTAGGTTGACCCCTCATAAGTGGTCTATATATTTTCTTGTCCACTTGAGGGCTTGCTCTTGAAATTGTATTTATGTCGACCCCCCATAAGTGGTTTATATATTTGCTCGCCCACTCGAGGTCTTATACTTGAAATTGAATTGGGTCATCCACCCTATAAGTGGCATATTCATGTGGAGATGTCCACCTCTTTTGATATACTAATATATTTATCAATATGATGATTGCTTCGCTAGTTTTGGTCGTATGCCCTAAAAAGTTACCATTAGGCTAATTGCATACTATTTCACTTTACTTATGCGTTCATCCTAAATTGCGATCATTAGGCTAACTCTGTCGCTATGAGATGCCTATTTTGCAATAGCGAGCCATCCACCTCGTTACAGTTGGATTAATATCGAGCCATCTACCTTGGTACAGTTGGATTAATATCGAGCCATCCACCTTCTTACAGTTAGATTAATATCGAACCATCCACCTCATTATGATTGGATTAATATTAAGCCATCCACCTCATTACAGTTGGATTAATATCGAGTCATCCACCTCGTTACAGTTGGATTAATATTGAGACATCCACCTCGTTACAGTTGGATTAATATCGAGCCATCCATCTCGTTACAGTTGGATTATCATGACACTTCTAAGTCGCAGCAATGAGAATGTACAAAGTGTTCAAGTCGCAACAACGGGAATGCATAACCTAACACTTCCAAGACGCAACAACGAGAATGCACAGAGTGTTTAAGTCGCGATAATGGACTATGTACCAAGCAAAATACTTTCATATCACAATGAATGCACAGGAAGCTGCAAAATTATCATATACTGTAAAATACTACTTTTTCTTGTAACAAGTACAGGAAAAGAAGGCATTTCCACTGGAGCAGACAATACACACAAATATCGTAAGAGACACTACCCCTCTATTTCCATTATATTTTCTACTAACAAATCTTGTTCTAAATATTATCGAGACCATCCGAGAGGATAAAATTCTCAAAACAAAACCACAGGTGCGAACTACGCCAAAAGGGATATCGCACAACACAAAACTTGTTCTTAATAAACTAGGACACACTCCAAGGAAGAGGTATGACAAAAAAACTATCTCTCCATATGGAATTATGTTACCACTAACAATCTTATTTTGAGATGTTGCCGAGAGCATCCTAGAGGATGAAACTCTCAAAACAAAATCATAGGTGCGGACAACACCAAAAAGGACGCAGCACAACGTGAAACTTTTTTTTAGCGAAAAACTGGGACATAGTCTAAAAAGGCATGTCAAACTCTTTGGACGTGAGTTGAGGATCGACTTTCACTTCAATCAAACCACACCCCTATCAGAAGGCATGTGGGTATTTCCTTGGGTTTTAACATTTTTAGTTTGGCATCCAGGGTAATTTTCAACTCACACTGGAAGCAATATCATTCTCTTTCAAATCTGAGCGACAATACTCCTAGAGTTTTGGAAATTATGCCTATGTAAGTTCTTATTTATGGGTGTGAAGGATCCCACATTCATAGTTGAGAAGTTGCAAGCATCTTTTCCATAACTCAATTGTTTGTCACTCATCACAAGCCAAATGTGGTCTTAAACATAAAGATTACCTTTTCTACCAATTGAGTCGAACAACAGGCATCCTGATTCTCTGAGTTCTGGGATATGTAAGTGGGCTCTATGTTGAAAACTCGGCTGCATTCCAAACTCTCCCCAATCCTCCAACTCTCCAGCTTTTCGGTCTCTCCTTGTTTCGAAATTGGGATAGCTTGGATTCTTTGAAAATCATGCGTAAAATAAAGTGTCTTGAACTACAAGTGGCCTGAATTCTCATGTAACCTGAGATATGTAGGAAACCCGACACCGGAGTTCGGCCATAATTCCTTGAAATTCGTGCTAGAACTAGTCGCTTTCTAGAGATGAATTTGTGGTCGGACAAAATTGGGAACGTCAATTCCCATTGCCTAGGGTTCCTTGCATCCACTATACCCAAAGGGAGTGGCAGTTGTTAATACCCAATTTTTACCCTCCACGTTACAAGTCAATCTTGAGCTTTTTCAATTTTAAACGACTTTAAAATAATTATTTTATAAAAGTAAAATATATTTTCCAAATCAATTTTATAAAAGTTTAAGTAAAAATCTATATATTTGTATTTAATTATATGGAACTATATAGTTTTACTTAAGAAATTATTTTGGAAATTATTTTCATGAGAAAACTATGTTTTAATTGAAAGATACTTTATTTTCTTCAAATTGAGTTAAAATTGAGAGATTAATCAAATAGTCAGTTTCGTAATTTTAAATGAAATAATTATGCTTTAAACGAAATAACTATTTCAAATCTTTTAAATTAAAGAAGCTCAAGTAATTGGTTTTGATTAATTTATCTCTATTTTTTACGTTAGCCTAATTTCTTGAAATTATTTCAATTGTAGCCAATTTTCACTAAATCATTTTTAATTTGGCTATCTTCTAAATTCAAGAGTGGCAAACAATTTATCCTCCATCTTATAACCCCTTTGTTATCAGCCAATAATGGCCTAAAACCCGCTCAGTCCACTCTATTTCTCTCCTGACCCGCTCCGGCCCAACCCAATACACCCTTAATATTCTTTATTTCTCTTTTCCTCACAAACACAGACAACCAAACGACCCTTCTCTTCTCTCACTCTCTCATCTCCTTCTCCCTCTTTGTCATTTCACACTATAACAACGAACAACAAACCCAGTTAACTATGTCAATCAACAACTCGAACTCCATCAAAACTTTACCAAATGATGTCTAATCCGTCAACTTCCCTATGTTCCCTTCTTGTTGGTACGAGGATGCACCACTGTACAAGTTCTAGAACCTTCTAAAATTGACAACTGGAATTCCTCTACGTTCTCAAACCGTGAAATCTAGCATAAACCTCTCAAAATCATTGGCTGATGATCAATTCGTACCTGAAAGGTACCGACATGGCCTCATTAGGGAGGGTTGTTGATTTTGAATTTCAAAATTCCCAAAACCCTATCCAAAAATTCCCACTCATTTTTCCCATTTCCACCCATTGGAAACCCCCTAAATTCTCTCCTCTATAAACTCCATTCTCCACTATAGAGGGTGAGTTTTCAGATAGCAAATATCTTGGAGAGTCTTTTTCTCTGATTTTTGGGGAAATCTGAGAATTCAGGTTGAAACAAGCATGAAACACTCTTGCCTTTGAAGATTTTCTAAGTCTTTTTGTTATATTTTTAAAAAGTGAAGCTTGAGTCCATCATAATAACCACTGGAAAACTCAACTTGCTTCGTCCCACTCGCTGCCCAAAAAAAGGTAAACCTGTCTTTCTCTTTATCTCATTTTCTTTAGCTTTGTTGTGGTTGGCTGGCTGTTGTGATTTTGTTGTGTTGAGTGTTGCTGTTGGGTTGATGATTGAGCTTTTTTTTTGGATGATTGAGCTTTTTTTTTGGCTGATTGATTAGGAGGAGGATGAGTTAAGCCGTTTGGGGAATGGTTAATCTCGGGATGGGCTTTAAACTTACAAGTTTGGCTCATTCCAGGTGCTCTTAAAGACCTAATACTCCTCATTTTCTCTCTGAATGTTTGTTGAAGAATATGTGTTTGGTTTACAACTTATTGATAAGACCTCTATTTTTCTAGGTAGTATGTGTTTACTATGTTCGTTAATTGTGATTAACTTGAGATAGTGGTATTGTGCTCGTCCTAATCATAATCTTATTTCCTAGATCATTTCAAAGACATATTTTCCTAGTTTTTAAACCAATTTATGCAAGAACCTAGAATCTTAGTGTAAAGCATTACTAAACTCTTTTGATGTTCATTTTTTTACTTTTTTTTGTTGATTTTAGTATGACACTCTTTGCCTCCTATTTACTGTTCAAATTCTCTTAGTTAGGATTGAATATGAGTTCCTTGTTCTAGTTATTAGGGAGTATGACCGATGGTTAAATCAATAGAGTAATGGTCTACTGTTTCATGTGTTTGTTTATCTCTAAAGTTCGAAGTTTAGTTCAAGCTTTTCATAAACCGGTTTAAGAGTGTGCATACTTTGTTTTAAAGTTTAGATGTGCCCTCCATACTCTTCCAGTTGCTATCCTCGATATTAAAGATGAGTAGTGACTGTTTAAGTATGCCTAGGATATTTGTGATCATCATTTGTTAGAAGCTGGCTGATTATACAAGTTTAGTGTGCTCCTACGTTAATCACCTACCATCTTTCTTTGCTTATGCATAAATTCTTTTGTGTGCTTGATTGAATAACGGTAGATGTTCAATCCGCCAATGTTTGAAATCTCCATATTTTTTGCCTCAAATCGTTTGCTGCCTTTCCATCGTCATCGTTTTTCGATAAAAATGCTAATTCCTTTAACTTTTTTTTTCTTGGCATGTACGAATGAGTCCACTTGGACTCCCATTCTCCTTTGCATCTTTCGATAGGCTGAGGCCTATTCTTTTGGAGTCTAGCCATTAAAGTTCAAATGGGACTAATATGTGAAGATATGGTATGGTATACATTGATATACATTACTATATTGGTGATATATAACAACAGGAAGCTAGTATACAAGTCTAAGAAAAATAAATATGCAGAAAGGAGGCAGATATACAGGTTACAGACATTGATATACAGCATATACACATGAAACCGTGGAGAAAAAGAGCGGTGATATACAACTGTTATACAAGAAAAAATGGACTAAGTCCATTAGTTTGAGTTCCCTGGACATCTGTAAATGGGCCAGAAGCCCACTCCCCTCTTCTCTCTTTATTTGTATTCAATTTGTGTTAGTTGTTTGTATTAACTAACTTTATGTTTAATTAATCTAAATAGATCCCCAAAAGTGTTGTTATTTTTAATTTTATCTTTGTTTATTTTTCTTGTAATGTATTTTGTCTAAAATCTCGTAACTTAATTTAGCTTGGTTATAAATGAGTGAAAAGTTGGGTTCTATGTTAACTTGCCTAAAAAGCGAATTTTTCAAACAGAATGCTTTTTTTTTATCATTCATGTGCTATTAGTTTCACTTAGGCTCAATAATTTCTTGTACGTCGTAAAAAAATATTTTCCCATCGTTGATCAACTTTTTGAATAAGTTTAAAGGTTTCTTTGATTATTATTTTTTCAAATTAGTTAAAGAATGAATCTTTCTTCTAAAATAGACTTCATTTTCTTTCAACTTCCATAGTTTATGAATACATAAATAGGTCTTTTAAAACCTTTGTTTAAAAAAGAGATTTTTCACTTGAAATTTTAACAATACTTTCCTTTGGATAATAGTTGTTTTAATGAGTCTTTTATTTTCACACTCTTAATGGGAAAAAGGACTGAAAATTTGTTCAAATCTTCTTATTTAAATAATTTTTTCTTAGTTAAAGTAAGCTATTTTTTGCCTTGAATTAATTGATAGTATTTTATTTAAATCGTTTTCCTTTATAAATCTCAAATATTTTATTTCAACTCTTTCAAAAATTAGTCATTTCTTATTTAAGTTAGTAAAATTATTTTGGTCAACTTTTTTTTAAACGGACGTTCTTAAGTGCCTTAAAACTCTTTTTAAGAGGTTACTTGAACCCTTACCCATTTTCTCCAATTTTAAAGATTTATTTCTATTTTTAAGTCTTTGAAATTCTTTTAAGTTTTCTTAATTTCTTTATAAAAATTAAGTGGCGACTCTATTTGTTTTAAAAGTATTTTGAAATTTTTTCTTTTAAGTTTTGAATTAATTTTAAAATGTCAAAATCATTTTTTATCTTCTTTTAAATATTCTGAAAAGAGATAAAACAACGGGGCATCGCCTCTAGTATGTAAATAAATGTGTTAGGTGGTGAAAAGTAATATATAAAAAATAGGAACAAGACCTTTTTCTTGGTGTAATTAATACAAAGGATAAGTATAAATAATGTTATCCATTAACGTTAATGGTAGTAATCATTAGGTATATATAAAATCTTATTTTAGCATATATTAAAATAGTGAAAACTTGACTTGGATAAATATTATTAATATAATAATTTTCTAACATAATTAGACTTACCATTTTTGTTAAAATATTAATAAATTATAAAAAAAAATTACATATACATATATATCATAATTAACAAATTTTTAATAAATATTCAAGACATTTTAGGAACACAACAAAAATATTTTTTGTCAAATTCTATTAAAAATCAAATACTCCCGAATTACGCACAGTGTTAATAAGACTCTCAAATTTAACCTCGTAATAGTTCGATACAGGACGAAGAACAACTTTAAACATCTGGGGTATTACAACTCTAATATAAAACATATACTTTTAACTCGTGAACTATCTTCTTAATATTTTTTGCTCTATTTTGAAACACACACATATTCCTTTCGATCCACATCTCAAATATAACAGGAGCAAAACAAGCTTTGATCAAAGTCCTCTGGAGATCCCTTTTAGCTGCATGTTTTATCCATTTTCATTCTAAATCTCAAGCTTCATGATCCTTTTGTATTGAAGACATTTAAGGATCTATTGCCAAACTTGATTGGAAAAAACACTCAAAGAATAGATGGGAAGCATCCTTATGGCGAGTGCTGCATAGCACACAACTTCCATCAATAATGATTTCCCATTTAAGAAGGATATCTTTCGTTAGTTGCTTACCTAATAAGGCTATTCATAATATGAAGACATGTTTAGGACTTGCCACATTGTTGCATATCAAGTTCCTCCATGGGATATTTTTAGTCTCTCGTGAATTATCTTCATAATATTTTTTGCTCTATTTTGATACACACGCATATACCTTTTGATCCACAATGCAAATACAACTGGAGCAAAACAAGCTTTGATCAAAGTACCTCTGGAGATCCCTTTTAGCTGTATGTTTTATCGATTTTTATTTCAAATCCCAAGCTTGTATGATCCTTTTGTATTAAAGACGTTTAAGGATCTGTTGCCAAACCTGGTTGGAAAAAACACTCAAAAAATAGATGGGAAGCATCCTCCTCATGGCGAGGGCTGCATTGCACACAACTTTCATCAACAATGATTCCCCATTTAAGAAGGATATCTTTCATTAGTAGCTTACCTAATAAGGCTATTAATAATATGAAGACTTGTTTAGGACATGCCACATTGTTGCATATAAAGTTCCTCCATGGGACATTTTTAGTCTCTCCACATAGTGTTAAATAAGTCATTTTTGTCTGATATTTACCCCTTTTTATCATATTAGAGATGCTCTCTGATTTCTGCCAATATTTTCGCATATTCAACACCTTATGCATCATCCAAGAATCCTGTTGTGGTATGACCATTATATCAATGTTTTGCTTCGTTATATAATACGTATATGAACCCATATAATTTAAAGTTTCTCCTTATGTGGACTGAGAGCCCAAAGTAATTTACACAAGGCAGCTTGATTCCATACTTTCAAACTTTGAATATTTTGTCCTCTTATCGCTTTTGGCAAGAAAATTTTCTCTCAAGCAATAAGAGCCCTTGTTAAAATATTAGTTTCACTTGTCCATATTAGATTTGGGAAAAGGACACTGTGTGGTCAATTTTAAAACAAATAGCCAAAGTTTACAAATTAGACAAAAAGTAGCCCTTCGGCATATTTATTTTCAATTTACAGAGTTTGGGTATAGATGTGTATAAAAATTATATAATTATTGTATAAAATATGTATATGTATAATATTTCTATAGAAATTGTATAGAATGTGTATCGAAATTGTATAATTATTGTATAGAATATGTATTTGTATAAGATTTCTATAGAAACTGTATAGGATGTGTATAAAAACTGTATAATTATTGTATAAAATATGCATATGTATAAGACGTGTATAGAAATTATATCATTATTGTATAGGATATGTATCTGTATAAGATGTGTATAAAAATTGTATCAATATGTATCATATAGGTATTGTATTGTATACATATATCAATACTTCAGAATACTCAGATCAAAAAATAATTCTAAAAATAAATTTTAAAAAACCAACAAAAAAAAAAGATCCAAAAAAAAGCAGTGGAAAAATAGCAATGAAGATGTTTTTTTAAAAAGCGTTGTAATAAAAAAAAATAAAAAAAAGCAAGAAGGGAAGAGAATTGCAAGTAAGAGAGTAATAAAAGTTTTTTTTTATAAGAGAGCCGCAAAATTAAGAAGAAGAAGAAGCAAGCAGTAGCGACAAGAGAATGGCTAGAAAATGGAATTCTAATTCATTGGCTATTTGGCATGGTATTATTTTAGCCGAGTGGCTAGTTTTGTACTTATCCCATTAGATTTTCATTAAGTGTGGCCCACACATTACTAATTAGTTTTATATTTATGTATATTAAAATTATATAATTAATTTGTAATTATTATTTGGTGATAATGCTTGGAGAATGTTCTAGATGAGGTTGGACTCTTGGAGACTTTTCTTTTGATGGGAGTGATAAGACTTCTACTAACTGAGGGGTTCCCGGACTGGCTGATTATTTATGCCTATGTTTTCATCATACCAGACATCTTCAGAAAATAGTTACCAGATACAGTCTACAAAAACTTTCACAAATATTTTTCTCTTTTTCTTGTATTTCAGGTCTACACGTTTTCTCTGCACTTGATCATTATGGCTAAAGATTTTTCTGAATTCCGCTGCAGTTAATATGTATATTTATTTATATGCATATTAGTCTATAAATTCTTACAGTGTGGCATCAAGAAACACCCTCTATGCTATTTTGATTGGTGCATATATATCGCATAAGAATCAAAAAAATTGTTTAATTAGATAACATTCCCAAAATTTAAATCGAGGTGTTGGGTTTGATCGTGGGACTATATTTGGAATTGAAGAGGTTTTTGATTGCGTAAAGTGAACCTCAGAATTAAAAAATAAAATAAAAATCAAAGGCTCCTTTTGGGAAATTTTTTAATTTGTATGAGACAAACATATTACATGACAGACAATAGTTGTATGAGGTCCTCTCTTTCTTTGCCAAGTGGAATTTGAGTCCCACTTTAAAATGGCCAAAGTCTATCATTTCTTTATCTATTTCTCCCTGTTGCAAATCTTTTTTTCTTTTTATTCGTCCAGCTATATTTTTTAAAATTTTGTTACTCCCTACGTTTAAAAAAAATACATGTTTTAACTTAGCACAAAATTTAAGAAAATAAAGAAGACTTCGAATCTTGTTATTTTAAATTAAAAATATGTCAAATGTATCAAACTACCTTTTAATCTTGTGGTTTTAAACATGTTATGTGGAAAGTTGAAATCAAAGAGTTGCTAAAAAAGAAAATGATCATTCTTTTTTAAACGGACTAAAAATGAAAGTAGATCATTCATTTTGAAACGAGGAGTGTATTTTCTTACCTTAATATTTTTTATTCAAAGAAATGCGGAAGTCAATATTTTCTGTAGGAGTATTCGCGATTCAATTTTGGTCAATTTTTTTATTAAAATAAAATAAAATAATTAAATTGTGTTTTGAATGTTGAAATCAAATCAATTTTTCAAATATTTTCTGCTTAAAACCAAAACAAAAAAATGTCATATATTTTCTTCGACTTGGTTCAATTTTCCATTTTTTTGTAAACACCCCTAATTTCTCACCTAACTCTTCCTATTTTTAACATTCTAACTGTTAAAATTTAAGACTATTTAATTAATTTGTTCTCTTATTCTTTTCTAAGCAATTTCATCATTTTCAAAGGCATTAGGATCTACTCCCTCCGTTCCTTAATAAGTGATTAATTTATTTTTTTATTTTTTTTTCTTAAATACTTGATCATTTAGGCTTTCAAGAATAAATATGATCACATTCTTTTAAATTTGTCCTTTTTACATAACCAAAAATTATTAATTAGAAAAGATCACATTAAATTTACAGTAAAGTTTAATTAGGATTAAGATAGTAAAAATACTTTTTATTTTCTAGGAGTGAGCAATTTCTTAAATGGTGTGTTCAACCTAAAATGATCACTTATTTAGGAATGAAGGAAGTATCAAATACTATCCAAAAAAATCATAAAGAAAAGGCACCATTAATTTTGTCAAATAATTACGTAATTTTTAAAACTATTTTCATGAAATGTAAAAAATAAAAGCAGCCTCAAACACCTCTAGATCCTAATTATTTAAAATATACGTCCTCCTTAAATTCATGGTAAAGAAATAAAATACGTTTAAACTAAAACAAAAATAGAGACAGAAAGAAAAAAAGTAAAATCAGTAAAGTCTATTTCCCACAATGGACACTTGTCAAGTATAGAAAGGGTCATACAACTGGCACTATCTATATCTCACACGGAGTAAAATTTTTCTCCTTTTCGCATCTCTTTTATTTCCACTGACATTGTCCTTTGATGTAAATAATACCTTAATAAATAGTATTTGTTACTTTAAAAGGTCATTTTCATTGTGTATGAAATTGGCTAATGGTGTCATTTAATTGAGAAATCAAACACAAGAAAATGCGAGCAGGGTAGAGCTCGGCAGAGGGTTTGAGAATGGTAGTTAACTGGAACAATTTCATCTTCATGCAAATTTAAGTGTAGACTTGATGAGCCAAATTAACATTATTTCGTCGAGTTATGAATAAATATTGTGATTATTGAAAATTTTGGATCATTCAGAATATTTATTTTAGGCCATGTTTATTGTTTAATACTTTCTGATCGTGACCATTTATCACGATCTAATTTCTCAGGTCATGATGACACCTACAACCCCCAGTAGGCGAATCAATTTCTATAGCCCTGAATAGTTAGTAATGAGCTACTACCTAACCAATACGCACCATGAGAAGAAATAAGCGGAAGAAGATATAAGATAAAGACAACGCGGAAGCAACAACCTAAATATATAACATAAGGAAACTACACTAACCCAAAGACTTGGTATCGAAAGTACATGAGCTTCTACTAGAATACAAGAGCTAGAGATAACAAAATAGTAAGTACAACTATCTTCTAATATACAAAGAATAACAGTTCCAAAGGATGAGATGAGGTCAAGCCCCGGTCGACAAGAGCTCACCCTAGTCTCGAATATCCAAAAGCTGCACGAGAATTCACGCGATCAACGGTGAAGGCTCACACTACAATCTACACAAGAAAGATACAGAAGTGTAGTATGAGCACCAATTGCAAAACAATGGGTACCCAGTAGGCATCATCGACCGACTAAGCGCATATAAGATATAAAATCAGTAAATAAAAAAAAGCAAAGAAGCAGTCA
This sequence comes from Jaltomata sinuosa, assembly GCA_003996215.1. NCBI lineage: Eukaryota > Viridiplantae > Streptophyta > Magnoliopsida > Solanales > Solanaceae > Jaltomata > Jaltomata sinuosa. Next base: position 38,056 of record QJPP01007155.1, on the reverse strand, counting down.
CACAAGCAATAGAAAAAGCACATGAAAACTAGAAGGGATAGAAGTCTAATAAGAATGACAAACAAGCTATGCTAGCCACAGAAGATATATATATATATATATATATATATATATATATATATATATAACACAGATCACATGTGAAGGAAAGAAGAACGCACCTGGAGTCCTTGCAATAACAACAATATATATAAAGAGAGAATTTAGAAAGATGGCGGTAAATCGGTAACCTCAAGTAAAAAGAGAAGGAAGGAAAGTAAGTAAACATCCTCATGCTAGAAGCAATATACTTAACGAAACCACACTAAAACCCAACCTCAATATAAGAACAGACAGAAAACAACATCACAAGAACAACCCTATGATGAAATAAGCTAAGCCACAAAGGACCCAAAGCCACTAATCAACACCACGATAGAGAATAGAATATGATAACCTACAACCGCTCGAAAGGCCACATAAACAGTGCCACAATAATAAAAGACTCACAAATCCACCAATGACCAAAGGCCAAATAATCACAACCTCGTCAGGCTAGAAACCACTAAACCACCAGTAACCGAAGGCCATAACAAGCTCTACAATACAACAGGAGTAATATAATCTACCTACAATCCAAATGGCCGACCATTAAATCGAGGAACACAATCAAGTGAAAAAAAAACCTCCGGCATCCCATTCTACCAGAGCGTACACTGAGCAAACAACAAATAAGGGTTGAATCTGAATACAATATGCATGATGATGTGATATGATGGAACTAGTGTTAGAAACCCTATATGTACCTACCCCTGGTGCCTAAAGGCCCAGAAGGTAGGATATATGTTGGGACGTATCCGCTATACCTCAACTCTACTATATACCCCTCCTCTGGCACACTTGTCATGTAGCCCCTGGTCCTGGATCAGCAGGGCCCATGGAGTTCCTCGACCATATATAGTAACAAATGCAAAATCTCAAAGTAGCTCTAGATCAGTAATTGGAATCTTGTAATACGTGCCTAGAATTGAACCAGGTCTATAAAAGTAGTAGTAATCTCAAACCCCGTCCAATAATTCCCAAAGTGTATCCGGGTCTAAATCGATAATCAAGTCTCAATAACCCTGATAAATGGTTCCCGAAGTGTATCTAGGTCTAAATACATAGTAAAAACATATCTAGCACTCTGGCACATCCGAATCTAGTATCAGTGTGAAAGCTGGTGATAAAATTATCGTAATATCCTCTTTACTCCATAAGGTTTCATAAAATCAGTTCCAAAACCCTTTCATAGTTAGTTTACTGAAAATGGGCCCTCGGGGCCATGCAATAGTTTAGAAAACCATTTATAGTAGGCCTAAAGCCAAATCAGTAGTAAAATATGCAGAAAATCCTTTGCATGAATTGATATGATTGCAAACAACAATAGCCTAATGGCTCACACACAACCTATTGGCCCTGTACAGGCAAAATCAACTCTATAACATAGATAATGTAACACCTCGGAATTCGATTCAGCTTTTAAACATAGAAACTCAGAAAATTCTGAAACTTCCAGGAATCACGAGTCAAGTCCACGAGCCATGGATAGAACCACAAGTTGTGAAAGTGACCCATGAATCCAGTCCTTCAGATCAACCTCAGGTCTGAGAACCACGAGTTAAGTTCACGATTCATGGATGGTTCCATGAGTCGTGGAACCAACTCGTGAAACTCAGACAGAGGGCAGCCTGTTCCCCAGTAACCATAGATGGTCTCTACAGCTCATGTATGGTTCCATGAGTCATCCTGTTAACTCATGGAAAGTTATCCGCAGCTTGGAATTTTGGCTCAGGAACCATGATTCCAATCCACAAATCGTGGTTCCTTCTACGGTCCTTGGAAAGGGTTCGTGGATCCTGAAGCCGAGATTTTAAGTCTATTTTTCCCAGCTTTTATCCAGGGGAATTTCTTTAATTTCCCATCCTTTTAAGTCATAAATGAGGTTGTTTTGGACATTTCTAGAAGGGTTTTAACTTCACGTAGCCTAAGTTCCTTCCCTTAAGCTCTCATTCAATCCAAAAGAGGAAAGAACTCTTTCAAGCTCCAAGTCTTAACCTCCATGTTCAAGCCTCCATTTCTTTTCATCTTAGATCAAGCAAGCTTCAATAAGGTATGTGGTTATTCAATAAGGAAATCCCTTCACCCTTATGCCCAAAACTCCATGTTTTACTTCTAATTATCAATTTGTGAAAATTAGGGTTCTTATCCAAATTGGGGAAAAGTTATGGGTCTTCTTTTTAAGCATCAATTCATGGTTTCTTACTACTTATCTATGATTTATTTGAGGTTTCTTAATTGATTTCAAAATCCCATGTATTAAAGATGATTTCTAGCATGATTCCTTCAAGTTGCATGTTTTCAAGTGAAAATTGGCACGTTTAGATAACATGACCATTTTGTATTTATGAAATTACATGCCTAATTCTTCAAGTAATGAATTTAGAAAGGAAAGTATATTTTAAATTATGGCTATGCTAAGCTTCAAGAACTTACGACATGAGAATTGCATGACATCAGATATGTCTTTATGCTTTTCAAACAGATTTGGCATCAGATATGCCATAAGTATATTATGAGCTATATGTATTTTTTAGGAGTAGTATTTAGCTCTGAATGATGAGGGTTCAATAACCCAAGTCCAAAACTACGTTGCCAGCGTAGGTTATGAATCTCCCTATGGGCTTATCAAAGTGGTTCAACATTTGATTATGGTGTCCTGTGCTTTAGCAGGCATTAGGGCAGCTTTGCCAACTAGGGTTACATAGTTCGATTATGGTGTCCCATCCCTTGGCAGGGTTTGGGGAAACTTTGCTTACTAGGGTTATATAGTTAGATACCATGTAGCTCACATGGTCTATTATCGGTTATAAGAAACTCCCGTATTAATGTTTTCAATTCTTCTAAGTTTATGATATCGTATTTTGAGGTTTTGACTTCCATCTCATGCTTATATCTCTTTTATGCACGAACTCAGTTTCTAATCATGTTTTAAGTATGTTTTATCATATTTATGCATATCTCACATACTCAGTATATCCTATAGTACTTATGCATATCTTACGCTGCATTCTCTTGATGATGCAGATTCAGGCTCTCTCTCCAGTCTTGTGGCTAGACTACGTCGGATATCCAGATAGTGGTTGGTGAGTCCTCATCCTTTGAGGACTAATATCTGTCTAGTTATTTTGTTTATCTTTCTTTTCGATTCTCGAGTTAGTTAGGGTCTTGTCTCATCAACTCGTATGACAGTTTAGAGGCTTCAGATATAACTAGACTTATATTCCATGTTTGGATTTGGTACTTCTTAGACTTTGTTCTTATTTAGTTATGGTTGCCTAACTTAACTTACTATGCTTCCCCTATGTTTTCTTATGAATGTCTTAGTATGCTATAACCAAGGGTTAACTTTAGGCACTTATGGTCCCGAGTCCTGTGTTGCGCCTAGGGGGTAGCCTCAGGGCATGAAAAACTTGGTATCAGAGCCAGGTTCAAGAGTCTTAGGGTGTCTGAAAGCCACACCGATTAAATTTTTTTTCATGTGTGTGAAGCGCGCTACACTTATGAGAGGAAAGCTACGAGGTGTCTTAGGAAAAAACATTCACTTCTTTCATAATCAATATCATATGATAGAGTTTAACTCTATTACTCCTTTAATCCATTCTTTATGCATTTTAGATTATGTCTCCTCGTCGTGACATGCTTTGCAGAGCTGCCCGAAATATTGATCCTCCAATTTCGTACACCGAGGTTACAAATATAGAGTTCAGGAATGCTATTCATATGCTAGCTCAGACTATGGCTGCTCAGGCCAATCAGGAGGCTCCAATCCCCGTCCACCCCCAAGGTGGAGTTGCAGCCTGAGTCCGAGATTTCATTTGCATGAACCTACCTGAGTTCTAGGGTTTTAAAGTTGGTAAAGATCCATAAAATTTCCTGGATAAGGTAAAGAAGATCTTTGGTATAATGCAAGTGGGTGGTGTTGATGGTATTGATCTAGCTTCCTATTAACTCAAGGACGTGACTCATATTTGGTTCACTCAATGAAAAGATGCTAGGGCTAGGGATGTGGTCCCTATGACTTGGGAATGCTTTGAGAAGGCTTTTCTTGACCGGTTCTTCCAGAGAGAGCTAAGGCAAGAAAAGGTTGAAGAGTTCGTAAATTTGAGGCAAGGTTCTATGTTAGTTCAGGAGTACAAATTGAAATTCACCCAACTTTCTAGGTATGCCCTTTTCATGGTGGCTGACCCGCGGGATGAGATGAGTAAGTACGTTTACGGAGTATTGGATTTGGTAAAGAAGGAGTATAGGTATGTGATGCTTTTGTGTGACATAGATATTTCTCAACTTATAACTCATGCCCATCAAATTGAGGGAGACAAGTTGAGGGAGATGGAAAGGGAGAATAAAAGGGTTAGATTGGAGAGTTCAGGTTTTGGCCGTTAGAAGTCCAGAGGTGTACATCGCTCTTTGTTTCAGAAGAAATCATCAAGTCCCGTTCATTTTTAAGCTAGTATTCCTACCCAGCTCTCATCATGATCAGCCTGGTAAAGGTTCAGGTTCGCAGTCTCAGCGAAGTGTTGCCAAGGGGCCTTCCTACCCTGTTTGTGGAAAGTGTGGGAAAAGTCATCTTGTGAAGTGTCTAGCTGGTTCAGGTAGTTGCTTTGGGTGTGGTCAGGCTGGAAACTGGATTAGAGATTGCCCTTCAGCCAGGAAGGGACAGGGGGATGGTAGGACTCAGTCTGCCCTAGCAGCATCAAAAGGTCGACCAGTCCAGCAGGGCACTGCTTCTGGTTCTGGTTGTCAGCGCCAGAACCGTCTTTATTCCATGTCCTCTCACCAGGACCAGGATAGTTCACCAGACATTGTTACTGGTATGTTGAAAGTCTTCTCTCTCGATGTGTATGCTTTATTGGATCTCGGTGCCTCCTTATATTTTATGACCCTTTATGTTTCTTGCAAGTTCGAGATTTATCCTGATCAACACTTAGAACCCTTTTGTGTTTCTACTCCTGTTGGTGAGTCATTTTTAACCAAAAGAATCTACCAAAATTGCCCTATCTCGGCCCTTCATAGAGTCATTTCAGCGGATCTAATAGAGTTGGAGATGACTGATTTTAATACTATTCTTGGTATGGATTGGTTGTATGTGAGTTATGCATTGGTTGATTATCATACTCGAGTCATCAATTTCAAGTTCCCGAATAAACCTGTCTTAGAGTGGTAAGGTAGTCCTCCATCCTCGAAGGGTCATTTCATATCATATCTTAAGGCTAGGAAAATGATTTCTAAGGGTTATGTTTATTATATAGGTCGGGTTATAGACACGGACTCCAAGAACCCATCTCTCCAGTCAGTTCCTATTGTGAATGAGTTTCCAGAAGTGTTTCCCAAAGACTTGCCCGGAGTCCCTCTCGAGCGGGAGATCGACTTTGGAATAGATCTGCTTCCAGATTTGCATCCTATCTCTATTCCTCCCTATAGGATAGCTCCTGCAGAGCTTAAGAAATTGAAAGATCAGTTGAACGACCTCTTTGATTAGGGTTTTATTCGACCCAACATCTCTCCATGAGGTGCTCCAGTCTTATTCGTGCAAAAAAAAGATGGTTCCCTCAGAATGTGAATCGAATACCGTTAGTTGAACAAGATCACAATCAAGAATAAGTATCAAACTCCTAGGATTGATCACTGGTTCCATCAGCTTCAGGGTGCAAGCTACTTCACCAAGATCTACCTTAGATTCGATTATCATCAGCTTCGTGTTAGAGAGTGTGACATTACAAAGATAGCCCTCAGAACTCGGCATGGTCATTATGAATTTGTGGTTATGTCTTTTGGTCTAACAAATGCTCCCATAGCTTTATGGATTAGATGAACCGTGTGTTCAAGCAGTATTTAGATATATTTGTGATTATGTTCATTGATGATATTCTGATCTATTCTCGTAGTAAGGAGGAACATGCAAACAATTTGAGATTTGTGTTGCAAACTCTCAAGTATCGATAATTATTTGCCAAGTTTAGCAAATGCGAGTTTTGGATGCATTCTATTGCTTTTCTAGGTCATATTGTGACTAGAGATGGTATTCGAGTCGATTCTCAAAAGTTTGAGGCAGTAAAGAACTGGCCTAGACCCACTTTCCCATCTGATATTAGGAGCTTCTTGGGTTTGGCTGGTTACTACAGGAAGTTTGTGGAAGGGTTTTCTTCCATTACTGCACCATTGACTCGATTGACTCAGAAGAAGGCAAAATTTCAGTGGTCTGATCTGTGTGAGAAGAACTTCCAGGAATTGAAGAGTAGATTGACCACAGCTCCAGTGTTGGCTCTACCCGAGGGCCTAGATAACTTTATTGTGTATTATAATGCTTCTAGGATTGGTTTGGGTTCTGTGTTGATGCAACGTGGTAAGGTGATTGCTTATGCTTTGAAGATTTAGAGACACTACTTGTACAGTCTTCATGTGGATGTATTCACTGATCATAAGAGTCTTCAGTATGTTTTCACTCAAAAGGAATTGAATCTTCGTCAAAGGAGATGGCTTGAGCTTCTTAAGGATTATGATATGAGCGTGCTTTACCATTCGGTTAAGGCCAATATCGTGGCGGATGCACTTAGCAGGTTGTCTATGGGTAGTGTCTTTGGTTGAGGACGAAAAGAAGGAATTGGCCAAGGATGTTCATCAACTTGCTCTACTAGGAGTTCGCCTTATGGACTCGATAGAAGGTGGTGTTATTGTTCAAAATGTTTCTAAATCATCTTTGGTAGCTGAAGCAAAAGAAAAGCAAGACAGTGATCCTATTTTGCACCAGCTGAAGGGTGCAGTCCATCAACAAAGGGTAGAGGTTTTCTCCCAAGGGGGAGATAATATGCTTCGATATCAGGGTCGATTATGTGTTCCTGACATAGATGGATTGAGACAACGAATTTTGATAGAGGCTCATAGCTCCAGGTATTCTATTCACTCCTGTGCCACCCAGATGTACCATGACCTACGGGAAGTCTATTGGTGGAATGACATGAAAAGGGTAATAGTCGATTTTGTGGCTAAGTGTCCCAACTGTCAACAAATGAAGGTAGAACATCAGTGACCGAGTGGCATGACTCGGGATATTGATCTTCCTACTTGGAAGTGGGAATCGATCAATATGGACTATATAACTGGTTTGCCTCATACTCATCGGCAACATGATTCTATTTGGGTTATTGTCGACAGGGCTGTTAAGACTACGAATTCAGCAGATGATTATGCAAGACTCTATATTCGGGAGATATTCAGATTTCATGGTGTTCCATTGTCTATCATTTCAGATAGGGGTACTCAGTTTAGATCCCAGTTTTAGAAGTCATTTCAGAAAGGTATTGGTACTCAGGTTAAGTTTAGTATAACTTTTAACCCTCATATGGATGGCCAGGTAGAGCGTACTATTCAGACTTAGGAGAATATGTTGAGAGATTGTGTGATTACTATCAAGGATAGTTGGGATGATCACTTACCTCTTATCGAGTTTGCCTACAACAACAACTTCCATTCTAGCATCCAGATGGCCCCTTCTGAGGCACTTTATGGGTGGAGGTGTAGATCTCCTATTGGTTGGTTTGAGGTAGGTGAGGCGGCTTTGATTGGTCCATATTCATTTTATGAAACTATGGAGAAGGTTCAAATCATTATGGAGAGGTTGAAGACCGCTCAGAGTCGACAAAAATCATATGCAGATGTGAGGAAAAGAGAGCTGGAGTTTGAGGTTGATGATTAGGTGTTTCTGAAAGTGCCACCCATAAAGGATGTGATGAGATTTGGCAAGAAAGGGAAGCTTAGTCCCTACTATGTAGGTCCTTATTGGATTTTGAGGAGAGTTTGTTGTGTGGCTTATGCGTTGGATTTGCCATCAGATTTAGAAGCGGTTCATCCGATTTTCCATGTCTCCTTGTTGAAGAAGTGTGTTGGTGATCAAGCCTTGAATGTTCCTTTGGAGGATGTGAGTGTAAAAGATAGCCTTACTTATGAGGAAGTTCCCATGGAGATTCTTGATCGTCAGATTCGGAGGTTGAGAAACAAAGAAGTTGCTTCGGTAAAGGTCCTTTGGAGAAATTAGCTTGTTGAGGGAGATACTTGGGAAGCAGAAGCAGCCATGATAGCCAAGTACCGTCATCTCTTTCTTTCTGATCCAGTTTTAGCTTGAGGTATTAGTTTCCTCCTTAGTATGTCCCTAAGATTCTAGTCCATCAATTACTCTCATGGTCCTAGCATGCATTCATGTTTTTTGAAGTTAGTTCAATCATGTTTTAAGTTAAGAAGCTCAGTTTCCATGTTTATCCTTAAGTTTCATGTTTTGTTGTTTGGTTGGGCTGTTTTCTCTACAATTTTCCTTGCTTAGTCCTCATTCGAGGATTAATGATCCCAAGGGAGAGATATTGTAAAACCCCAAAATCTGATTCAGCTTTTAAACTTAGAAACTCGGAAAATTTTGAAACTTCCAGGAATAACGAGTCAAGTCCATGAGTCGTGGATCGAACAACGAGTCATGGAAGTGACCCGTGAATCCTGTACTACAGATCAACCTAGGGTCTGATAACCATGAGTCAATTTCACGGTTCATGGATGGCTCCACGAGTCATGGAACCAACTTGTGGAACTCAGACAGAGGGCAACCTGTTCCCCAGTAACCACAAATGGTTTCTACAGCTCGTGGGTGGTTCCACGAGTCATCCTGTTAACTCGTGGAAAGTTATCCGCAGCTTGGATATTTGGCTCAGGAACCACGACTCCAATCCACGAATCGTGGTTCCTTCTACGGTCTGTAGAAAGGGTCCATGGAACCTGAAGCCGAGATTTTAAGTCTGTTTTTCCCATCTTTTATCCAGGGGACTTTCTATAATTTTCCATCCTTTTAACTCCTAAATGAGGTCGTTTTTGACAATTCTAGAAGGGTTTAACTTCACTTAAGCCTAAGTTCCTTCCTTAAACTCTCATTCAATCCAACAAAGGAAAGAACTCCTTCAAGCTCCAAGTCTCAAGCACCAAGTTCAAGCCTCCATTTCTTTTCATCTTAGATCAAGCAAGCTTCAATAAGGTATGTGGATATTCAATAAGGGAATCTCTTCACCCTTATACCCAAAACTCCATGTTTTACTTCTAGTTACCAATTTGTAAAAATTAGGGTTTTATCCAAATTGGGAAAAAGTTATGGGTCTTCTTTTTAAGCATTATTTCATGGTTTCTTACTACTTATCCATGATTTATTCGAGGTTCCTTAATTGATTTTAAAAGCCCATGTATTAAAGATGATTGCATGATTCCTTCAAGTTGCATGTTTTCAAGTGAAAATCTGCATGTTTAGATAACATGACCCTTTTTTATATATGAAATTGCATGCCTAATTCTTCAAGTGGTGAATTTAGAAAGGAAAGTATAGTTTTAATTATGGCTATGCTAAGCTTCAAGAACTTATGACATGAGAATTGCATAACATCAGATATGTCTTTATGCTTTTCAATCAGATTTGGCATCAGATATGCCACAAGTATATTATGATCTATATATATATTTTGGGAGTAGTATTTAGCACCGAGCGATGAGGGTTCGATAACCCAAGTCCAAAATAATGTTGCCAGCGTAGGTTATGAATCGCCCAATGGGCTTATTAAAGTGGTTCCACATTTGATCATGGTGTCATGTGCTTTAGCGGGCATTAGGGCAGCTTTGCCAACTAGGGTTACATAGTTGGATTATGGTGTCTCATTCCTTAGAAGGTTTCGGGGTAGCTCTGATAACTAGGGTTATATAGTTATATTCCATGTAGCTCACATGGTCTATTGTCGGTTATAAGAAACTTACGTATTAATGTTTTCAAGTCTTCTAAATTTATGATATCGTATTTTGAGGTTTTGACTTCCATCTAGTGCTTATTACTCCTAGTACAATATTTACTTTTGATATCTCTTTTATGCACAAACTCAGTTTCTAATCATGTTTTAAGTATGTTTCATCATATTTATGCATATCTCACATACTCGGTACATCCTATAGTATTGACGTATATCTTGCGCTGCATCCTCCTAATGATGCACATTCAGGCTCTCTCTCCCATGCTCGTGGTTAAATTACGCTAGATATCCAAGTAGTGGGTGGTGAGTCATTGATGTACCGAGATTTGACGACACTTTTGATGCTTAAAGGATTTTTAGGAGTTCTTAAGTATATTTTGTTGGATTTAATGTCGTTTGTTAGTTGTGCAGGGACAAAGTATGAAATAGATGAAAGTACCAAAAGTTTGCATTTTTCTGGGAAAAAGATAGGCCATCACGGGCGTCACACCCACGATGGCCCGTGGGGCAAGCCGTTGGAATAAGACAGTAGGGATTGCTAAGGCAGTGGATCCCGACAGGCTGGCACTACACCCGTGAAAGACACGATGGGACGTCGCATTGCCCGTTGAAGTGCTCCAGGGAAGCATGCAAGAAGCCAAGGAAGGGCGACGGGTGCCACGATGCCCGTGATAACCTCGAAGGTCCATCGTTGTCTCCCATGGAAATAAGGCAGGAGAGATGGAGAAGAGCCCAAGGCAGGTAATGTGACTACCACGATGGGCGTCGCAGCCGCCACATCCCATCGCCTCAGCACGTGGAATTGAGGTAAGAGACTTGACTTGAAGATTTGAAGATGGCCGATGGGCACCCACGACGCCTGTTGCACCAGCTACGGCCCGTGAGGCATCCCGTCGGATCTGCCGCATCCAGCTTCTCCTAGATTTATTAGGATTTGGTCTCTTTATCTATAAATACTTCCCCTTAGGTTTTATTTTTGGTTGTTACACAATATTCTTTGATAGTTACTACATTGTTATTTTGATGTTGACTTTGAACACACGATCTTGATTAATTGAAGTGTTCTTGATATTGTTCTTCAAGATTCCGGATTTCTTTATTCCCACTTGTAAGTATCTATTGATGATTGCTCAAACAAACGTTAATTGCATACTTATGAACATGAATCGCTAAATCCACAACTAGGGTTTTGGAAACCATGAAGGATTAACAAAGTAGGCAAAGTGCTTAGTAATTCTAGGGCGATAATTATGCATGTATTATTCTTCCCTTCGTAATGATTGCTTTCTAGTGGTGTACTACGTTAGAACCCGCCTTATACTTACTTGCCGGACCAAGGAGGTAACAAATGGGAAAAAAGTTGTTTAACGATGGAGATTTGAGGCTACCAACCCTCATCTAATAGCTTGACCTTATCCGGGAATAGCTAATCTGGGATCCAGGTTAAGGGTTAGTAGAGCATACACCCGCGGCCGGACCAAGGCATGTGGTGAAATTTGTCTAGCTGCCGGACCAAGGAGTTAGATGAACCCAACTTACCGATTCTGCATGCTAAGTATCAAACTAGTTTACCAAGTACAAAAGCCTTACTAAGTTATGATCTCATGGGGAACACTACCCTAGTCGCTTCTATTATTGATAACAACTGTTGAAATTGATGTCTGTTACCTGTTTACATTCTAGTTACTACTATTACTTGTTACTTTAAAAAAAACCTCTCGAGGGAAATAAATGACTAAGATGCAAGTAATATTAATCGACCATAGTCCTACCATATTCCCTGTGGGATCGACCCCAACCTTTGTTGGGTTCTATATTTGATCAGCGACCGCTTACGCTTCTAAAAAGAGGTGTAATTTGGGCGTATCAGTCGTCATCCTTCGAGGACTAGTATCAATCTAGTTATTTTGTTTATCTTTCTTTCAGATTCTCGAGTTAGTTGGGGTCTTATCCCATCAACTCTTATGACAGTTTAGAGGCTTCAAACATAGCTAGACTTATATTCCGTGTTTGGATTTGGTACTTCTTAGACTTTGTTCTCATTTAGTTATGGTTGCCTAACTTCACTTAGTAAGCTTCCGCTATGTTTTCTTATGAATGTCTGAGTATGCTATGACCAAGGGTTAACTTGGGGCACTTGTGGTCCCGAGTCCCGTGTTGCACCTAGGGGGTAGCCTCGGGGAGTGATAGATAACCATCCTAAAGTAACATCTCGATGTCCAAAACTCATGGACTTTCCCAAATATCCCACCTTCTATGGTCCAGAGTCTTACACAAAGTCCATACGGGGTCACAAGTGTAATATTACAATACTACAATTAGTACTACAAACAACATAAGAAACATACAGATCGAAGAGACGGACAAGGTCTGGGGTATCAACCTATAAAACCAACCCAAGAATAGTAATCAATGCAGTTATAGCCTATATACGTAGAGTCTAGGTAGGGAAGATCATAACCTACCTATCGTCCAATGATTAGCTGGTGGAATGGAATCGTCCAAGCCCGAACTGCTCTGAGAATCTTAAATTCCGAACACACTATCAAAATAATATACTACTCATTAAAATAAGACTAATGATACCCCCCATCTCGAGGGAAATAAATGACTAAAATGCAAGTAAACATTAATTGACCATAGTCCTACCATATTCCCTGTGGGATCGACCCCAACCTTTGTTGGGTTCTATATTTGATCAGCGACCGCTTACGCTTCTAAAAAGAGGTGTAATTTAGGCGTATCAGTCGTCATCCTTCGAGGACTAGTGTTAATCTAGTTATTTTGTTTATCTTTCTTTCAGATTCTCGAGTTAGTTGGGGTCTTGTCCCATCAACTCTTATGACAGTTTAGAGGCTTCAAACATAGCTAGACTTATATTCCGTGTTTGGATTTGGTACTTCTTAGACTTTGTTCTCATTTAGTTGTGGTTGCCTAACTTCACTTAGTAAGCTTCCTCTATGTTTTCTTATGAATGTCTGAGTATGCTATGACCAAGGGTTAACTTGGGGCACTTGTGGTCCCGAGTCCTATGTTGCACATCGGGGGTAGCCTCGGAGAGTGACAAATAACCAGCCTAAAGTAACATCTCGATGTCCAGAACTCATGGACATTCCCAAATATCCCACCATTTATGGTCCAGAGTCTTACACAAAGTCCATACGGGGCCACAAGGGTAATATTACAATACTACAATTAGTACTACAAACAACATAAGAAACATACGGATCGAAGAGACGGACAAGGTCTGGGGTATCAACCTATAAAACCAACCCAAGAATACTAATCAATGCAGTTATAGCCTATATACGTAGAGTCTAGGTAGGGAAGATCATAACCTACCTATCGTCCAACGATTAGCTGCTGGAATGGAATCGTCCAAGTCCGAACTACTCCGAGAATCCTAAAGTGTGAACACACTATCAAAATAATATACTACTCATTAAAATAAGACTAATGATACCCCCCCTCTCGAGGGAAATAAATGACTAAAATGCAAATAAACATTAATCGACCATAGTCCTACCATATTCCCTGTGGGATCGACCCCAACCTTTGTTGGGTTCTATATTTGATCAACGACTGCTTACGCTTCTAAAAATAGGTGTAATTTGGGCGTATCAGTCGTCATCCTTCGAGGACTAGTATCAATCTAGTTATTTTGTTTATCTTTCTTTCAGATTCTCGTGTTAGTTGGGGTCTTGTCCCATCAACTCTTATGACAGTTTAGAGGCTTCAAACATAGCTAGACTTATATTCTGTGTTTGGATTTGGTACTTCTTAGATTTTGTTCTCATTTAGTTATGGTTGCCTAACTTCACTTAGTAAGCTTCCGCTATGTTTTCTTATGAATGTCTGAGTATGCTATGACCAAGGGTTAACTTGTGGCACTTGTGGTCTCGAGTCCCGTGTTGCACCTAGGGGATAGCCTCGGGGAGTGACAGATAACCAGCCTAAAGTAATATCTCGATGTACAGAACTCATGGACATTCCCAAATATCCCACCATCTATGGTCCAGAGTCTTACACAAAGTCCATACGGGGCCACAAGGGTAATATTACAATACTACAATTAGTACTACAAACAACATAAGAAACATACGGATCGAAGAAACGGACAAGGTCTGGGGTATCAACCTATAAAACCAACCCAAGAATACTAATCAATGCAGTTATAGCCTATATACGTAGAGTCTAGGTAGGGAAGATCATAACTTACCTATCTTCCAACGACTAGCTGCTGGAATGGAATCGTCCAAGCCCAAGCTGCTCCGAGAATCCTAAATTGCGAACACACTATCAAAATAATATACTACTCATTAAAATAAGACTAATGATACCCCCCTCTCGAGGGAAATAAATAACTATAATGCAAGTAAACATTAATCGACCATAGTCCTACCATATTCCCTGTGGGATCGACCCAACCTTTGTTGGGTTCTATATTTGATCAGCGGCCGCTTACGCTTCTAAAAAGAGGTGTAATTTGGGCGTATCAGTCGTCATCCTTCGAGGACTAGTATCAATCTAGTTATTTTGTTTATCTTTCTTTCAGATTCTCGAGTTAGTTGGGATCTTGTCCCATAAACTCTTATGACAGTTTAGAGGCTTCAAACATAGCTAGACTTATATTCTGTGTTTGGATTTGGTACTTCTAGACTTTGTTCTCTTTTAGTTATGGTTGCCTAACTTCACTTAGTATGCTTCCACTATGTTTTCTTATGAATGTCTGAGTATGCTATGACCAAGGGTTAACTTGGGGCAGTTGTGGTCCCGAGTCTCATGTTGCACCTAGGGGGTATCCTCGGGGAGTGACAGATAACTAGCCTAAAGTAACATCTCGATGTCTAGAACTCATGGAAATTCCCAAATATCCCACCGTCTATGGTCCAGAGTCTTACACAAAGTCCATACGGGGCTAAAAGGGTAATATTACAATACTACAATTAGTACTACAAACAACATAAGAAACATACGGATCGAAGAGAAGGACAAGGTCTGGGGTATAAACCTATAAAACCAACCCAAGAATACTAATCAATGCAGTTATAGCATATATACGTAGAGTCTAGGTAAGGAAGATCATAACCTACCTATTGTCCAACGACTAGCTGCTGGAATGAAATTGTCCAAGCTCAAACTGCTCCGAGAATCCTAAATTGTGAACACACTATCAAAATAATATACTACTCATTAAAATAAGACTAATGATACCCATATTGCTACAAGTATGGCTGGGTCAAAATTTTGGTCACAAGCGGGCCCACGAGGCCTATAATTAAAAATCGAAAATGAAAAAGTGCATGACGATAACAACACTTCTGTGAGTGCATGCTCCAAATTTGAGTGAATTTAACCAAGAAAAGGGGCTCAAAACATCCCCTAAAGAAGGAGAAATAAAGGGGGAATTTCAAGAAATAAACTGGACATAAAAGAGGAATTCGCTTACCACAAGGAGAGGAATCAAGTCTATGGAGTGACATCCTCAAAGCCACGAGCATGAAGCCGCAAAAATAGCAACCACAACCAAGAATTTCTCCAAGATTTAAGAAAGTCATCAATGTAGGTTTTAGCCATGGGAAGGAAGAAATTCAAGGAGAACACTTACCAAACGAAGAGGGAAACGACGAAATCCTCATTTTGATGAAGTCCCACGGCTGGAAATTGACTTGGAACAAGGTTTAGGAGTGGGAAATCAGTTTGGAGTGAGAGGAAATGAGAGAAGAGGTTGGAAAAATCAAGGAGAAGGCTTTATAAGTTGCCGGTCGCAAACCAGCACAATCGCGCAACCTGGGCGTTATCGCGCTGCCTGGGCGCGATCGTGCTGAAGGGAGGGTGACACGCTAGCTCAATCGCACTGCCCGGGCTCTGTTGGCACTAAAGGAAATCACAAGTTAGCATCATCGCACTGCCCGAGTGCTGTTGGCGCTGAACATTTCTGCTGCAGAAAAACCAGCAGAGTGAAAAACTTCCACAGGAGGTTCCGGACACAACCGGAACCCGATATTCACAAACCAAACATGCTATTAGAGTGGAAACAACATTCCATACTCAACAGAATTGATGAAACTTCTATACGAGGTCATTTCAAAGGAACGTTTACCCAAGTCAACACTTACTAAAACCAACTAAACACCCAAAATAAGCCCGGCTCATTTGGGACCCGAACGAACCACCTACCTAACCCAAACTCGACATTCCGGAGCTAACAGTGCTGGCATAATTTCCATCCGAGGACGACTTCGCCGAATGTTGACCAAAGTCAACCAAACAAGCCCAGCTGGCCTGAAAACACAGAACGAGAGAGAATTCCAAGCCAAAAAGCTCTGGATCCTGACCAAAGGTCCTACTAGATCAAAGTCCATGCTCCGAGCTAATAGAACTGTTGAAATTCATTTTCAAGTATGATTGCCAACATTGTTGACCGAAGTCAACGATTTCCTAAGTTAAGGTTCTAAAACAGGTAAATAGCCATAAAAACCAAACAAACAACCCGAGTACCGAACTATCGGTCCCAACAAGACATAAATAATTTGGGACCGCTACAGGCAAGCTCTAATAGTACAAAGAAGGTGAAAACACAAGAATGACCGAAAGGGTCATTACATCATCCACTGTTAAAAAGGACTTTCATCCGCGAAAGTCAAGAAAGAAGGAAACAGTAGAGACTAAAGAACTGCGGATAAAAAGCCTGTACCACTCTCTTGGAAAACATGGGTAGTCCCCTCAACCAGACGACACCCAACGGAGCTAAACCAAAAGAAAACTACCACAAAATTCAACTTCTCACAAGCCAAACTTAACTCCAACCTTTAACTTTCAAAAACTCTAAGGGCCTATCAACCAAACTGAACCTTAAGAATCTTAACCGGAAAGCACTGCCACAACACCAAAACCAAGAGAACCAAGGCAATCAACACACAGAACTCGAATCCTCGATACCACAACCAAGTTCACCTATAAATGTCATCAACCAAAATATCTAACTAATGAACTCATAGATTTGCAACCCTTCATACTGACCTGAACCCTTTGCACCATAATCATGATGATTCACACAAGTTGAACACTCGAGCCACTCTCGAAATATCAACTAACCCACTGAAGATCCATAGTTCCCCTTGTACTCAACCACGAGTAAAGTCACCTTTATACCCAAACTCTATCCAAGCCAAGCTCTAGTCTACTAGCCTTTGGCAGCCAAAAATAACGACCCGTAACATATCCTCGAAAACTGTAATAATCAACCTCGACTGACCATCAACCAATGGACGAATACCTTTGCTATGATCAACCTCGTTACCTGAACCCAACTGAACCAACCATCAGAGCTCAACTGTAACTAGCATACTAGGGTGAAAAATAACATGGATGAACACCCTGGGTCAAAGGAGAAGTCTCCCAAATATCGGAAAAAACAAACCTCATTGAACTGTGCCAAGTCTAAATCGGCTGAAAGTGAAGGAACTATGGCAACCTGCCCAAGAAGACCCACACACAAAACTAAATCTTCGCAAGGAGTGTGATAAGCCTACCACGAAGTTTGTCGCCATCAACCAAGTCCTTAACTCTAAGAATACCGATGGTACACCACTTACTTGAACACCATTTGAACTTAAGATCACCTTACTAGCCTTACCTCAGAAAGAAGTCCACCCTGCAGTGAATATTAAGTCAAAAACCCTGTAGGCAAAGGAGAGGATGTCCGAAGTCCAAGGTCGCCATCTAGCTATTGAAAACTTCATAATCTTTCAACTCATCCTCTGGCTCAAAACCACTCGATCTACTATACTAGTACATTAACCGCTAACTCCAGAAGCATCGACATATCATAAGTCTTGGCCCACACTGGCAGAGCCTATCCAACACTGGAATCCCATACAACATACAACCTCTCGGAGAACCAACCAAATCAAGACTCTAACTCTCAGAACTCAAAGGAGACCATCAACCTCAAAGTACCATTCGAATCCCAAGTAGCCCTATTGGCCTCAATCCTCCCAACCTGATCCGACATAACATTCAACTGCTAATCCTTAAACTAACGCCACTAAATCTATCCAACCAAAGTAAAATAGACCTCGTACTTACAAGAACATCGCTGGGATCTGGAAAGTCCAGACAAATCAAATGGTTAGCCAAGGACTGGATGTCCTTTGCAAATGACACTCTAAAACTGAAGTAGAGAAGCTAAGTTGTTCGCACTGCCTTCCGGCTCAAGGATGTTGCAACCAAAGATAAACATCCATGACCCATCTGAAGTAACCTGCTAGCCCGAAACTCTGAAACCCATCTCTAATAGCTAAACACTGCCTCTGTCAAACCCAAATACCGCCGATAAATACTATATGAACTAGAGCCAACTAAGCTCTGAATATAGTTTGCCCAATTCATAAATGTTGCTGAGACTTGGGTCACCCAAAGAACATAACAAGCCAATCATATTCGACGCAACAAGCTCCCAAAGGTAGTACTGGAAATGGCCACTACCTCGATCTCTTACTAGAAGGGAATCTAACCTCGAATTCATCGAAGGAAAATGTCACTGCAATTTGTAGTTGGTTAAATCAGGTCATCAACACAAAACCCAAGCAACCCACAGTCGTCACCTCAGTCAGCTACTAGAACACATATATGCAAACAAGGAGTCATCTCCCTCCTTTTTCAAACCAAATGAGACTGCTTCCAAAGATACACCGAAGCTGACAAACTCTTCCATAGAAGATCCTGGAGATATTACCTGAGCTCCCAAAACTCTACTAATAACATTCAGTAAAGTAGGAAAAGAATAGGCCGAATGCCCAACTCAACCACAATACTATGATCAAAACTTAACCGCAACACCACTGCCAAAACTCAACCCTAATGCCACAATCAAAAACTCAACAAGACAGGAAACTAAAGAACATAATGAGAATAACCCGTAAACCTGCCAACTTCCAAAACCAACCAAGATAACAAGGATCAACTCTAACCCCTCGGGAAGAGCAAAATTATCTAGTACTTTCTTGCATAACCAACACAAATCTCCTTAAGACAAAAAAACCAATCTCTATCATACAACCACCAGTATCATACCAACCCAACAGAAGGACTTATAGTAAATGCTAGATAATGGCCTAGGCAACAACCACTATGACCACTAGAAATCAAACAACTCAAACTAATTCTAGAACCATAACGAACCCAAAAATAAAACCAACCAGGAAAAGAGGCTATCAAGACCTACCCACGATTCACAACCCCAGGTAGTCACCTCTCAAGGATAGCACACCTAATCCACTACTAAAAAGAATAAATTTATGGAGAAATTATACGCATAAACACTACAACTCAAGTAATAATACTACCAAATAAGGAACAGGTAGGCGTATAAGTAAAAACATGAAAAGGGTAGAATCACAATGCGAACAATACTATATTTAACCAAAGGTAACAAAAGTCTTACCTGTAGCAATGATATTGGGGACCTCTACCTCTGGCCTAGCCAGAGGGGTATCGAATTGACGACATCTATCACTGGACTGAGTTGTCGATGCTGATGGCTCAGTCATCCCTTTTCGGGGACAATCTCTAGAATAGTGACCAATCATCCCATAACTATAGCAACCCAAGAAGCCCTACTCTGACGCATGGTACCTGTCTACTCGGATAGATACCTAAACTACTTGGCTGAAAACCACCTCTAACCATCTGGCGACCACCCCCACCACTCTGCACACTACCTCTCACTGCTTGGGGACCACCCCTAATACCCTATACACTACCTCTAGCTAGTGGCACGAGAATCATAGAAGATAAAACTTGTTGACTCTATTGACTGGAAGGTGCAATAATGGGGCAATCACTAACAAAGTGTCCATGCTCACCATATTGAAAACAAATTCCACTTAATGGAGTCAGTCGAGAAGTTATTCCTAAGCCTGACTAGCCACCACGACCTACATGCCCTGAATGCGAACCTCAAGGAACCTGACCTGTACCATGTCTACTCTACTCAACATGCTCTATACAACCACCTTCTGAAACCTTTAGAGTCACTGAAACTGGTCTACTCAATAGAAAATAATTGAACCGATCCCTAGCAGAGAATCCCCGACCTCAAGTTTGAGAACCTCGAAAACTATCCTGGCAACGATACCTCTTTGCACTACCTCCATATGCCTCATGACATAAACCATCCATAGCCCATGCATGATCAACTACCTGAAGAAAGGTTGTCCCAGATGTAACTAAGTGCTCTATCGCCAAACAGAGCCGTGAAATAAATCCTCCGACAAAACTCTGAAACCTCTCAAATTCTATAGGCATAGTCCTAGAAGTATACCTAATCACCTCGTGAAACCTCGCCTTATACTCCAATATCAACATACAACCCTGCTGAAGAACTAGAATCTCAACCCTAACTAAAGCACCACTCAAAGAACCGGGTACTGCCCTAATCTGGGGTGCTAAAGCACCACTCAAAGAACTGGCTACTGCCCTAATCTGGGGTACTAAAACACCCACCAGAGGACTCGGAGTCCCAACCAGAGTGTCCTGAAGAACTGAGGTAGCACGAAACCCTATAAGAGGCTGGGCTGGCTCTGAACGCCCTTATGGATGTGGTCTACTCTCACACTGAAATCCTGGTGTTGGAGGAAATATTGAAGAAACAAGCACAAAAGCCTCGTCGTCACCCTCTGTCGAACTTTTCCTAGGCATCTAAGAAAGAATGGAACAAATGAGGTTTAAAAGTCAATAGAGCCAGGAACGAATGATAAGGAGCCAAGATTATGGAAATTTTCCTAATAATGTCTTGTACCTCCCTTAGATAGGATATGAACATCATCGTACCAATCCGCGAGACTCTACTTAGGCACTTGCTCTTGTACCAATGACACTGATTAACCTAGAGCTCTGATACCAAGTTGTAATAACCCGATTTATCAGGTCATGATGGCACCTACAACCCCCCAGTAAGCAAACAAATTACCGTAACCCGAAATGGTTAATAATGGGCTACTACCTAACTAATAAGCACCATAAGCAGAAATAATCGAAAGCAGATATAAGATAAAGACAACGCAGAAGCAACAACCTGAATATATAACATAAGGAAACTACACCAACCCAAAGACTTGATATCGAAAGTACCGGAGCTTCTAATAGAATACAAAAGCTAGAGATAACAAAATAGTAAGTACAACTATCTATGAATTTATAAAGAGTCACAGTGACAAAAGGTGAGATGTTGTCAAGCCCCGATTGGAAGGAGCTCACCCTAGTCTCGAATATCAAAAAGTTGCATGAGAATCCACACGATCAATGGTGAAGGCTCACACTAGAATCTATACCAGAAAGATGCAAAAGTATAGTATGAGCACTAATTGCAAAGCAACGGGTACCCAGTAAGCATCATCGGCCAACTGAGCGCATATGAGATATAAAAGTAGTAAATAGTAGAAAGTAAAGAAGCAGGCACAGAAGCAATAGAGAAACCACATGAAAACTAGCACGGATAAAAGTCAACAAGAATGACAAAGAAGCTATTCTAGCCACAAAAGATATATATATATATATATGTATATATATATATATATAACACAAATCAATGGAGAAGGAAAGAAGAATGCACCTTGAGTCCTTGCAATAACAACAATATATAGATATAAAGAGAGAGTTTAGAAAGATGGCGGTATATCGGTAACCTCAAGTAAAAAAAGAAGGAAGGAAAGAAAGTAAACATCCTCATGCTAGAAGCAATATACTTAACGAAACCACACTTAAATCCAACTTCAAGATAAGAACAAACAGAAAAAAAAACCCTGACAAAAACAACCCCAGGATGGAATAAGCTAAGCCACAAAAGACCAAAAGACACTAATCAACCCCACGATAGAGAATAGAATATGATAACCCACAGCCGCTCAGAAGGCCACATAAAAAGTGCCACAATAATAAAGGTCTCACTAATTTACTAACAACCAAATGCCAAATAATCACAACCTCGTCAGGCTAGAAACCACTAAACCACCAGTAACCAAAGGCCATAACAAGCTCTACAATACGATAGGAGTAATATAATCTACCTATAGTGTCCCAATGGCCGCCCATACAATCGAGGAACACAATCAAGTGATAACAAACCCTCCAGCATCCCATACTACCAGAGCGTACACTGAGCAAGAAACAAACAAGGGTGGAATCTAAATACAATATGCACGATGATGTGATATAATGGAACCAGTGATAGTAACCCTATATGTACCTACCCCCAGCGCCTATAGGCCCATAAGGTAGGATTTATGATGGGACATACCCGCTATACCTCAACTCCACCATATACCCCTCCTCCAGCACACTCGGCATATAGCCCCTGGTCCTGGATCAACAGGGCCCATGGAGGTCATCAGCCATATAAAGTAATGAATGCAAAATCTCAAAGTAGGTCTAGATCAGTAATTAGAATCTCGTAGTATGTGCCTGGAGGTGGGTCTAATATAGTAGTAGTAATCTCAAATCCCATCAAAGGGTGTCCAAAGTGTATCCAGGTCTAAATTGATAATCGTCTCAATAACCCTGATAAAGGGTGCTCGGATCATATCCGAGTCTAAATACATAGTAAAAATATTTATAGCACTCTGACACAGCCGAGTCTAGTATCAGTGTGAAAACTGGTGATAAAATCATCCTAATATCCTCTTTACTCCAAGAGGGTTCATAAAATCAATTATAAAACCCTTTCATAGTCAGTTTATAAAAAATGGGCACTCAGGGCCATACAATAGTTCAAAAAACCATTTATAGTAGGCCCGAAGACAAATCAATAGTAAAATATGCAGAAAATCCTTTGCATAAATGATATGATCGCAAACAACAATAGCCCAACGACTCACAAATAACCTATCAGCCTTGCATCGGTACAATCAGCTCTATAGAATAGATAACCAGCCTAAAGTAAAATCTCGATGGACTCATGGACATTCCCAAATATCCCACCATATATGGTCCAGAGGCATACACAAAGACCACAACCTACAAAACCAGAGCCACAAGGGTAATATTACAATACTACAACGAGTACTACAAACAACGTAAGAAATAAATGCACCAAAGATACGGACAATCTATGGGGTACCAACCTAGAAAACCAACCCAAGGATACTAATTAATGCAGTTATAGCCTATATATACATAGTCTAGGTAGGGAAGACCGTAACCTACTTGTCGTCCGGTGACTAGCTGCTGAAATAACATCGTCCAAACCCAAACTGCTCTGAGAATCCCAAATCCCGAAAAAACTATCAAAATAATATACTAATTATTAAAATAAGACTAACGATACCTATATTGCTACAAATATGTCCGGGTCAAAATTTTGGTCACAAGCGGGTCCGCAAGGCCCACAATCCAAAACCAAAAATGAAAAAGTGCACAATAATCACATCACTTCCATGAGTGCATTCTCCAAATTTGAGCGAATATACCAAGAAAAGGGGCTCAAAATAGCCCGTAAAGAAGGAGAAATAATGAGGGAATTTCAAGAAATAAACCGAAAATAGAGGAGGAATTCGCTTACCAAAAGGAGAGGAATCAAGTCTATGGAGTGACATCCTCAAAGCCACGAGCATGAAGCCGCAAAAATAGCAACCACAACCAAGAATTTCTCCAAGATTTAAGAAAGTCATCAATGTAGGTTTTAGCCATGGGAAGGAAGAAATTCAAGGAGAACACTTACCAAACGAAGAGGGAAACGACGAAATCCTCATTTTGATGAAGTCCCACGGCTGGAAATTGACTTGGAACAAGTTTTAGGAGTGGGAAATCAGTTTGGAGTGAGAGGAAATGAGAGAAGAGGTTGGAAAAATCAAGGAGAAGGCTTTATAAGTTGCCGGTCGCAAACCAGCACAATCGCGCTGCCTGGGCGCGATCGCACTAAAAGGAGGGTCACAGGCTAGCGCAATCGCACTGCCCAAACACCATTGGTGCTAAAGGAAATCACAGGCTAGTGTTATTGTGCTGCCTCAGCATCGTTGGTGCTGAACACTTCTGCTGCAGAAAAACCAGCAAAGTGAAAAACTTCTATGGGAGGTTCCAGGCACAGTCGGAACCCGATATTTACAAACCAAACATTCTATTAGAGTGGAAACGATGTTCTGGACTCAACTGAATCAATAAAACTTCTATACGAGGTTGTTTTAGAGGAATGTTGACCCAAGTAAACACTTACAAAAACAAAACAAACACCCAAAATAAGCTTGACTCACCCGAGACCTGAACCAACCACCTACCTAACCCGAACTAATATTCCAGAGCTAATAGTGCTGGCAGAATTTCCATCTAAGGTTGTCTTCTCCAAATGTTGACCATAGTCAACCAAACAAGCCCAACTGGCCTGAAAACACAGAACGAGAGAGAATTGCAAGCTGAAAAGCTCTTGGATCCCAACCAAAGGTCTTACTAGACCAAAGTCCACGCTCCAGAGCTAACAAAACTATTGGAATTCGATTCTGAGCATGATTACCAATATTGTTGACCGAAATGATTTCCTAAGTTAAGGTTCTAAAATAGGGAAACAACCATAAAGACCAAACAAATAGCTCGGGTACCAAACTATCGGTCCCAGCACGCCATAAATGACTTGGGGCCGCTACAAGCAAGCTCTAACAGTACAAAGAAGGCAAAAATACGAGAATGACCGGAAAGGTCAGTACACCATTTAACATGGCTTGTTTTCTTTATTTTGGATCACAATTCAAGTAATTAAATCTAAAGGAATATTGAATTATATTGGGTTGTAAAAGTTATTTTATTAATTTTTATTATTTTTAGTCATAAATGATCATGTCTATTTATTTGAACGTAATCATAAATTTACATTGCTGGACTATCTGCGATTTTGCGCCATTTGGAAAATGTTTGATTGAATCATTAAGGAGATAAAATCTCAATTAGCAGTGTTGTATAACTCAATTTTGGCATAAGTTTTATATTATGCATACTACAGTTTAGTCCTCCTTGTGTGCATATTTATGAAGTATGTCTATGCAACCTTTCAAGTGTTATTTTGATTCAATTGTTAGTCTCTATTTGAATGCATATTTTGTGATTAATATTTTTGTAATGAACCTTCCGGTTATTTATGCATTTTCGCCTTCTTTGTACTGTTAGAGATTGACCATAGAGTCCCCAAGTTATTTATGGCTTGTTATGACTGGTAGATCAGTGCCCGGGCCATCTATTTGGTCTTTATGGCCGTTTCACTATTTTAGAGCTTTAACTTAGGTAAATCATTGACTTTGGTCAATATTCTTGGAAATGATGCTCGAAATAAAATTCTAACAGTTCTGTTAGCTCTAGAGCATGGGCTTTGGTCTAGTTGGATCTTTGGTCGAGATCCGAGAGCTTTTCAGCTTGGAATTCTCTCTTGTTCTGTGTTTTGTTTGGTTGAATTTT
The DNA here is from genome assembly GCA_003996215.1 of Jaltomata sinuosa. Taxonomy (NCBI): domain Eukaryota; kingdom Viridiplantae; phylum Streptophyta; class Magnoliopsida; order Solanales; family Solanaceae; genus Jaltomata; species Jaltomata sinuosa. Next base: position 12,773 of record QJPP01007155.1, on the reverse strand, counting down.
GTCAACATTCAGAGAAGATGGCCTTGGATGAAAATTCCTTTAGCACTGTTAGCTCCAGAAAATCGAGTTTAGGCTAAGGGACCATTGGTTTGGGTCTCGAGGCTTCTGGACTTGATTTTGGCCCTTAGATTCAATTTTGGGAATAGTTGGCTTAAAGGTTAATTTTGGGTACAGGGCCCACATTTTGTTAAATCAACCTCCAATGGGATTTTCATTGATTCTGTTGGATCCAGAATGCCATTTCTAGTTGAATAGCTCAGCTCGTTTGTATTTGCGATACCCTGGATGCATTCCCAGGGGTCCATCATGTGAAAATTGCCTAAGGTTGGCTGCAACATACTGCTGGTTGCTGTTGGGGCGCACATACGGCTGCTTCGGCACCTGGAACCAAAGCACTTGCGGCTGCCTGGGCGCCGTGGCACCAGTGCACTTGCGCGTGCATGTGCGCTGTAGCGCCTGGGCGGGGCAACTTTTAAAAGCTGGCCAGCCCTTATTTCCAGCATTTTCCTCCACCTTCCAAAGACGTTTTCCTCCATGGATTGAGCTCCAAAACCTCCATTAAAGCCCTTGTTCATCCCAACAGCTTGGAGGATGATATATTGTTGATCCTTATTCATTTATTGACTTATATACTCGGTAAATCCTCTCTATAAAATTCCATTTTTCCTCCATTGAAGGGTTCTTCTCAAAGCTTGGGTTTCCTTTGCTTGTAGATGATCCTTTGGGATTGTTTGTTTGGGATTTTAGGGATTTCTCTTTGTTGGCTTGCTTCTTCTCATCGGGTAAGTGCCTTGTTAATTTTTGGTTTTCTTCTCAAAATTCCATCTTCAATTTCTTATTGAGCAGGTTGGTTTGAGCCCTTTCCCTTGGCCAAATTTGCTTAATTTTGGAGCATGCACCTATGGAGTTAGTATGTTCATCATGATTCTTTCCATTTCTGATTTTCAGTTATGGGCCTCGCGGGCTCTCTTTTGACCTGAATTTTGATCCAGCTATAATTATATCAATATGGGTATCATTTGCTTCATTTTGATGTGTAGAATATTGTTTTGATAGTGTGCTCGCGATTTGGGGCTTGCCAGAGCAGTTCGAGATTGGACGATGTCGTTCCTGCAGCTAGTCGTCGGACGACAGGTAGGTTATGACTTTCCTACCTAGACTATGCATATACAGGCTATAACTGTATTAATCAGCATCCTTAGGTTGGTTTTCTAGGTTGGTACCCTCAGACCTTGTCCATCTCTTCTATCTGTTTATTTCATGCGTTGTGTGTAGTATTTGTTGTAGCGTTGTAATATTACCCTTGTGGCCCCGTGTGGCCTTTATTTATGTCTCTAGACCATAGATGATGGGATATTTGGGAGTTTCTGTGAGTCTCGGACATCTAAATATTGCTTTAGGCTGGATATCTATGTTGTAGAACTGATTGTTCCTGCGCAAAGCCAATAGAAATGTTTGGGAGCCATTGGGCTAACCTTTTGTTTGTGAGCATATCATTCATGCAAAAGATTTTTCTATATGTTTTACTACTGCTTTGGCTTTGGGCCTACAATAACTGATTTTCTAAAATTTGCATGGGCCCGAGAGCCCATTTTCGGTAAAATGATTATGAAAGGGTTTTTGGAACTGATTTTCATGAAACCTCTTGTAGTAAAGAGGATATTTCGATGATTTTATCACTGGTTTTTATATTGACACTTGGTTCAGCTGTGTCGTAGCATTAGACATGATTTTCTATGGATTTTGACTCGGATACGTGTTGGGTGTCCTGTTTAGGGATTTTGAGACTTGATTACTGATTTAGATCCGGATACACTTCAGGCACCCTTTGATAGGGTTTTGAGATCACTGCTACTGTTTTAGACCCAGTTTAATTCTAGGCACATACTATGAGATTCTGATTATTGGTCTAGACTCGGATACACTCCGGTGGTTATACTTTAAGATTTTGGGGTTTTAGTATATTGTCTATGAGTGGACCTCCATGGACCTTGCCGAACCAGGCCAGGGGCTACCTGTGTGAGTGCCGGAGGCGGGGTGTATGATGGAGTTAAGGTACTCGGAGGAATCTCTTCCATGGATCCTGCCTCTATTAGGCCTTTTAGGTACTGGATGGGGTAACATATGGCACTACTATTACACCTGGTTCCATCATATCACATCATCATGCATATTGTATTTAGATTTCACCCTTGTTTGATGTTTGCTCAGTGTACACTACGGTAGTATGAGATGCCAGAGGGTTTATTTTCACTTGATTGTGTTCCTCGATTGTATGGGAGGCCGTTGGGACTGTAGGTAGATTATATTACTCTTGTTGTCTTATAGAGCTTGTTATGGCCTTTGGTTCTTGGTGGTTTAGTGGTTTCTAGCCTGTTGAGGCTCCGATTGTTATAACTTGTGGTTATTGACGGACTAGTGGGTCTTATATTATTGAGGGACTATTTATGTGGCCTTCTGAGTATCTATGGGTTAGTGGAACCTACCCTGTTTCATGGTGTTGATTAGTTCTTTCGGCTTCTTGGTGGCTTAGTTTATTCCATCCTAGGGTTGTAATTGCGAGGTTGCAATCTGACTCTCTGATTCTTAATTTGTGTTTAAGCATGTTTCCATTAGTGATATTTTTCTAGTTTGAGTATGATTCCATGCTTTCCTTCATTCCCTTTTCCACTTGAGGTTACCGGTATACCGCAATCTTTCTAAACTCTCTCTTTATATATATTGTAGTTGCAAGGACTAGAGGTGCGTTCTTCATTCCTTCACCTGTGTTTTGTGTTATATATATCTTATGTGGCTAGCATAGCTTGGTTGTAATTCTTGTTGATTTCTATCCGTGTTAGTTTCCCTGGGCTTTCTCTATTGTTTGAGTGATTGTTTCTTTTTTATCTGCTACATTACTGTTTTTATATCTTATATGCGCTCAGTCGACCGATGATGCCTACTGGGTACCTGTTGTTTAGCAATTGGTGCTCATACTATACTTCTGCATCTTTTTGTTGCAGATATTAGTATGACCCTTCATCCTTGATCGCGTGGAGACTCATGCAGCTTTTGATATTCGAGACTAGGTGAGCTCTTGCCGACCCGGGCTTGACCACATCTCATCTTTTGGCACTGTTACTCTTTGTATATTCGGAGACAGTTGTACTTATTATTTTGTTACTTCTGGCACTTGTATTCTATTAGAAACTCCTGTACTATCGATACCAAGTCTTTGGGTTGGTGTAGTTTTCTTGTATATATATTCAGGTTATTTGCTTTCGCGTTGTCGTTACTTTATAAATGCTTTCGCTTATTTCTAATTATTGTGTGTATTGATTAGGTAGTAGTCCATTACTAACCCTTCCGGGCTACTGGAATTAGTTGGCCTACTGAGGGGCCGTAGGTGCCATCATGACCTGAGAAATCGGGTCGTGACAATTTTATTAGTTAATCAAATAAATTGGAGGCCTTTTAGAGAACAACTATTTTGACAGGCTATTAAGGAGATGAAATCTCAATTTGAGAAATATTTAGTTTAGTCTAATTAATGCAATTTACAACAATATTTGATTTGTGAATTTTTATTTGGTGGTTCACTATATTCAAAACATTCCAGAGGTAATTAAAGAGACTATGTTTAACCCATTTAATTTTTTGGATAAAATTAAGGAGTTTGTTAAAAAGAAGAGTTTCACTTCAAATTTGAGTAACAATTAAGCACTTTTAATTTATTATAAATGAAATTTTTTTCCTCTTTAAATCAAAGATATGTTAGTTCTGGTTCTTTCTTAATACCTTCAGTTTAGGACGAGAATTATTTGAGCTGCATCCATCAAGTTTGATGATTTTGTTTGGATTACAAATTTACGTAATCCTTTAAAGTTTGAGTTCATTATTTTATGCTACAACATTAATGTTGTATCTCTATAATTCATGAAATTTGAAATTATAGGCTATTTGGGACTTTTTAAAATTATTTGGGCCATTTAGAATATTTCATTAAGCCATACAGGAGATATGACATACTCTCATTCATGAATTATCAATAAGTCCAGTTTTACATTTTTTATAGTTGTTTTCAATATTATGCAATAGTTACAATTTGGTCTTCTTTTACACATATCCATTTTTGTATATTTGTTTTTATGTTTATGCAATTTTAAAGTATTATTTTGCTTTAAAATATCGATCTCTATTTTGGAGATCCTGGAGAGTAAAATTTTAAAGGAAACCAAAATAAGTTTGAAGATAAATGTCATGAAAATTTTCTTGATTCAATAAGGTTTTAGGAGTAGCCAAAGCATCCTCAAATCATAATATGTTGAGTTTTGAAACTTTCATAAAAAATACATGACAATAAAGGCCGAATTATCAATGTCATTGAAATTTTCAAGATAATGAGGTCTTAGGAGTAGCCAAAGCATCCTAAGTCCATCAGGTATTAAGATTGAAAATTTTCATGTGAAATATGACACTAAGAATTAAATAATTAATGTCATGAGGTTTTCTTAAATATAAGGTTTTAGGATTGTTGACGCATTCTGAAACTATTAGATATTAGATGTTTGAAAAGTTCAAATAAAGTATGATATTAAGAAAATCATTAATCCCGAAGGTTACATGTCTAAAAATTTAAGAGTAGCCAAAGCATCTTAAATTTGATAATCAAGATGTGTCGTTGTCACGACCCGATTTCTCGGTCATGATGGCACCTACAACCCCCAGTAGGTGAACCAATCCCCGTAGCCCAGAACAGTTAGTAATGGGCTACTATCTACCAAATAAGGGAACAAGACGAATAAAATAGATAACAGGTATATAAATATATACATATGCGGAAACTAAACCAAACCCCAAGACCTGGTATCATAGTACAGAGCCAAACTACATACATGGAGTACAAATAAACCAAAACTATATATACAGATGTCTCTGAATGGTAATAGAGTACATGAAGCAAAAGATAAACTAAAGCTAAGCTCCGATCGCCAAGAGCTCACCCTCAGCCTGAAGTAGTCTCCAACAGATCTCCAAGCACGAATCACAACGGTCTAACGGCGATGGCCCACGCTAGGATCTGCACCCAAAGATGCAGGGGGTAGGGGTGAGCACCAAATGCGAAGCATAAGGTACCCAGTAGGTATCATAGGCCGACTGGGCACATATAAGATAAAAGCGCAGTAATAGACAGAATAGAAGCAAGTAGTCACAGAAATCAACGAAAGGTACACAAGAACTAGCCTAGAGGGAAATCAACAGAACCACATGTGAGGCTAGTAAGCAGAATATACACACCATAGGCACAGGTGAAAGTAAGAAACAACACACCTGGGATCCTTGCAATAACAGTGTATACAAAATAAGTTTACGAAATGGACGGTATACCGGTAACCTCAAGTGTAAGAAGAAGAGAGAAAGAGTAATAATAGGCATGCTCAGAGACATGAATCAAACTCAACTAATCATACCAATCTCATACTTCCCATAATAGAGAACGATTCTATAAGTAAAAAGCAAAAGTCTACCTACAGTCCCCCGGCCGCCCATACAACCGAGGAACACAAACAAGTGAAAACAAACCCTCCGGCATCCCATACTACCGGAGCGTACAATCAGCAAACAGCAACAAGGGTGGAACCTCGAACCATGAATGATATGATGCATGAAGATCTCAAGTGCCATAGTATCTCTGTATGTACCTCCTCCGGCGCCGATCCGGCCCAGCAGGTAGGTTCCATGGAAGGACTCTGCCCGTATACCTCTACTCCACCGTATACCCCTCTTCCGGCACACGCAGCCCGTAGCCCCTGGCCCGGATAGCAAGGTCCATGGAGGTCCCAGACCCCATACTAAAATCTCAGTATCAGAACATGTATCAAGATAGAGACCCAGTCTCGATATCAAGATAGAGACCCAGTCTCGAATATGCATGCCCAGACCCTGTCCAGGACTAAAAATAGTAGGAAAATATCTCAAAAACCCCTCCCAGGGTGCCCGGGCGTAGCCGGGTCTAAACAGTAAAAAGTCATCTCAGGTGCTCGGTCCAACCGAGGCTAAAATCATCTCAAGTAACAAGAAAACTCAACTAGCACCCCGGCCCTGCCGAGTCTAGCGAAAATCATAAAACTGATGATTTTAAACATAATTTTACTTTCTTGCCCAAAAATCTCCACACGTGAAATCAACCATTTCCAAATCATTTCCATAAAAAACGGGCCCCCCGGGCCATGCAAGGTTTAGAAAACAGTGTCAGTAGGCCCGAAGCCAAAATCACAGTAAAACATGGATAAAACCTCTTTATATGCATGGAAATGGTATGATCACACACAATAGCTGCCCCGCAGCTCACAATCAATCTATCGACCCTGCACAGGCCCACAGCTACTCAGCAAGCATAACCAGCCTAGAAGGATAATTCTATGCCCGGGACTCGCGGACATTCCCAAAATCCCACCTTCTATGTTCCAGAGTCAACAAGGCCTCACAGGACCACAAGGGTAAATAAAATATAACGGCAAATACTACAAACAACGGAGGAATAAAAATAGGCGGACATGAATAAAGCGGTCAAGGTCTGTGGTACCAACCTAATAAACCAACCCAAGGATGTCCATTAATACAATTTTATTTTATATATGCGGAGTCTAGGGAAATTAAACCGTAACCTACCTGTCGTCCGACGACAAGCTGCTAGAACAACGATGTCCAAGCTCGAACCACTCCAAGAAAATCCAAAACTAAATCAGAATCGGATTCGGATTTGGGACGGAATAACTTGACGTAGATAATTGATTTATTTCAGTGATCAAATATCACGTCAAAAGATTTTTCTACCAAATTTCCTATTCTACTTAAATGTATCCCGTATGAAAGCACTTGTGCTAATATATATACAAACATCACATACATAATAAATGGGTCCTTAATAGTTAAATAGTAATTAGTAGTGGAAAAGTATTAGTGGCATTCCTAATTACTAGCCTAAGGCCACATGTACCACTACATGCTGCCTAACTTGTTGTACAAAGCCTCCACTTCCACGTGGAAGTGGAGGTGGCTACAAATTTCCCCCGTTAGGTATGTACTCGGGTATTGCGTAAATTCGTGGTAAAATAAATATAATACTTTAAATATACCATAATTAATAGAAAATCATTTCCAACAAAACCCACTATATTATAATAATAATTTTCAACATAATTAAATTTACTATCTCCGTTAAAATATTACGGAGTATAAAAACCTTATAAAATAAATAAGTATACACTTATATCGTATCAAATATATTTTTCATAAACCTTTAAAATATTTTGGAAAGAAAATAATAATATAATTTTTACCAATTTCAAATTTTAAATAAATATTTCAAATACACGCACGATGCTAATAAAGTTCTTAAGTTTAGGCTCGTAATTCGCCTACGCACGATTTCGATATTCAAAAATTCTCTCGGGATCCTCCCTTATTTTTTATCACTGTTTCGGAACTGAAATGGCATTCTAAAACGTGAAGTCGAGGCTTAAATCGCGTTTAACCCGACCCGGTTCGCGACCCGGTTCGCAACCCGTTTTCTGCCAGACAGTCCGCGGTAAAACAGTCATAACTCTTTACTCCGAGATCAGTTGGACGTGAGGTTTTGTGCGTTGGAAACTAGACTCGTAGACCTTCGATTTGGTATTTCGGGGGACTTCTAACTCTTTATATATTGGGAGAAAAGCCCTGACACATTTGCCCCAAAGTTCAGAAAATTTGTTAAAGGTCTTACGATATCTTTTGTCGATTTGCTTGACTTCAAAACTCAAACGTGGAAATGACCGGAAGGGTCATTACATCATCCACTACTAAAAAGGGCTTTCGTCCTCGAAAGTCAAGGTCAAGGGGGTACCTGAAGGCTCAAACAGCTGCGGATACTGGGCCCGCATATCTCTCTCGGTCTCCCAGGTAGCCTCCTCGACTGGACGGTGCCTCCACTGAACCTTAACAACCGGGATCTCTCGAGACCTCAATCTCCTGACATCTCTGGCCAAAATAGCTGATGGCTCCTCAACAAAGGCTAAACCCTCATCCAACTGAACTGAATCCCACTGCAACACATGAGACTCATCTGGTACATACCGACGCAACATCGAAACATGAAATACAGGATGTATAGCTGAAAACATCGGCGGTAAGGCTAGCTGATAGGCAACGCTACCAACCCTCTGCAGAATCTCAAACGGCCCAATGTACCTGGGGATAAGCTTGCCCCGCCTACCAAATCTCATTACGCCCTTCATGGGCGATACACGGAGAAACACCAAGTCACCGACACTAAACTCCAAAGCACGAAGCCTACGATCAGCATAACTCTTCTGCCTGCTCTGAGCTGCCCGAAGTCTGTCCTGAATCACTCGAACTCGGTCTAAGGAGTCTCGAAGCAAATCTGTGCTCTGTGGCCCAACACTAAAACCATCAAACCAACCTACCGGTGATCTGCAACGCCTGCCATACAAAGCCTCAAAAGGTGCCATGCCGATACTCGAATGGAAGCTGTTATTATAAGCAAATTCTGCCAAGGGAACAAACTGATCCCAAGAACCTCCAAAGTCAAGAACACAGGCCCGAAGCATGTCCTCCAGGACCTGAATGGTCCTCTCGGACTGGCCATCTGTCTGAGGGTGAAAAGCGGTACTAAGATGAACCTCTGTACCCAAATCTCGCTGAATAGCTCTCCAGAACTGAGACGTGAACTGAGTGCCGCGGTCTGAAATGATAGAAGCTGGGACCCCGTGCAACCGAACAATCTCACGAAGGTAGATCTGAGCTAACCTCTCTGCACCATAAGAAGTCTGAACCGGCAAGAAATGTGCTGACTTAGTCAGCCTATCAACAATCACCCATATGGAATCAACCCATGAGAAGTACGAGGCAAACCAACCACGAAGTCCATAGTAATCCCTTCCCACTTCCACTCAGGGATGGGAAGTCGCTGCATCAAACCACCAGGTCTCATGTGCTCGAACTTAACCTGCTGACAGTTCAAGCACCGAGATACAAACTCCGCTATATCCCGCTTCATACCACTCCACCAGTAAAGCTGCCTCAAGTCTCTATACATCTTCGCTGTGCCAGGGTGAATGGAATATCTAGTACAATGTGCCTCACGAAGTATCAACTGAATCAAATCACTAACCCTCGGAACACAAAGGCGACTATCATACCTCAGAACCCCATCTGAATCTAGAGTAGCCCAACTGGTCTCACCCTGAACAACCCGATCACGAAGGTCACACAACTGCTGATCCTCAAACTGACGGCTCTGAATCTGATCAATCAAAGTAGAACGAACCTCAACACTGGCGAGAACTCTGCTAGGATTCGACAAGTCAAGCCTAACCAAACGGTTAGCCAAGGACTGGATGTCCAAGGCCAATGGTCGCTCTGAAACTGAAAGAGAAGCTAGGCTACCCATACTCACTTGTCTTCGCGACTCAAGGCATCCGCTACCGCACGTTTTGCCTTGCCCGGATGATACAGAATAGTGAAGTCATAGTCCTTCACTAACTCGACGCTATCTCCTCTGTCTCGAGTTCAACTCCCGCTGACTCGTGATATACTAAAGACTACGGTGATCGGTGAAGATATCACAGTGAACCCCATATAAGTAATGCCTCCAGATCTTGAGCGCGAAAACTACTGCCGCCAACTCTAAGTCATGAGTGGGGTAGTTGCGCTCGTGAACCTTCAGCTGTCTCGACGCATATGCTATTACTCGACCCTGCTGCATCAACACACAACCAAGACCAACCCCAGATGCATCACAATACACGGAGAAGCTCTGACCCTCAACCGGCAAAGTCAAAACTGGAGCTGAAGTCAATAAGGCCTTAAGCCTCTGGAAGCTATCCTCACACTGATCCGACCACTGAAATGGGATATCCTTCCTAGTCAGCATAGCCAAGGGTGCTGCTATGGAAGAAAATCCCTCAACGAACCGTCTGTAGTAACCTGCTAACCCAATAAAGCTGCGAACCTCAGTAACAGTAGTAGGTCTAGGCCACTCACAAACCGCTGAAATCTTTCCCGGATCCACCCTAATCCCATCCTTAGACACCACGTGCCCTAGGAATGCAACTGACTCTAGCCAAAACTCGCACTTTGAGAACTTGGCATAAAGCCGATGATCTCTCAAAGTCTGGAGTGTAACCCTCAAGTGCTGCTCATGCTCATCTCTGCTACGCGAGTATACCAAGATGTCGTCTATAAAAACTATCACAAATGAGTCCAAATACGGGCCAAGAACCCTGTGCATCAAGTTCATAAAGGCTGCGGGGGCATTAGTCAACCCAAAAGACATCACTAGGAACTCATAATGGCCATAACGCGTCCTGAATGCTGTCTTAGGGATGTCCTCCGCCCTAATCCTCAACTGATGGTAGCCGGACCTCAAATCAATCTTCGAAAACACGACCGAACCCTGAAGCTGGTCAAACAAATCATCAATCCTCGGCAACGGATACCTATTCTTCACTGTCACCCTATTCAGCTGCCGATAATCAATACACATGCGCATAGACCCATCCTTCTTCTCACGAAGAGAACAGGAGCACCCCACGGTGACACACTAGGTCTAATAAACCCCTTAGCTAACAGATCCTGGAGCTGCTCCTTAAGCTCCCTCAACTCAGCAGGAGCCATACGGTAAGGAGAAATAGAAATGGGCTTAGTGCCCGGCTCTAACTCAATAGCAAAATCAATATCTCTCTCAGGTGGAAGGCCTGGCAGGTCGGTAGGAAACACATCGAGGAAGTCTCTAACCACAGAAACAGACTCAGGAGAAGTGGGGTCAGCACTAACATCTCGGACATATGCTAGATAAGCTAAACACCCACGGGAAATCAACTTTCTAGCTCGAAGACAAGAGATGATCCCCGATGGTGCATGGCTAACAGAACCCTGCCACACAACCGGGGATACACCGGGCACAGCTATGGTAATGGTCTTGGCATAACAATCCAAAACCACACGGTGAGGGGATAACCAGTCCATGCCCAGTATCACATCAAAATCTAGCATATCAAGAATCATCAAGTCTCCCCAAGTCTCTGAATCACCAATAGATAACATACAGGATCTCACAATCCGATCCACTACTAAAGAATCTCCTACTGGGGTCGAAACAGAAACAGGAACAGATAATGGCTCACTAGCCAACCCCAAACAAGGCACAAAGTAGGCAGATACATATGAACAAGTGGATCCAGGATCAAATAAAGCCATAGCAGGCTGATGGCACACAGAAATCGTACCTGTAATCACAGCATCTGAGGCCTCTGCCTCTGGTCTCCTAGGGACCGCATAAAACTGACGACGACCTCCACCTGCCCGACCGCCATCCCTACCACCTGCTCTGCCGCGTGGCGTACCACCTCTACTCTGACGACCACCCCCTCTAGCCGGGGGCTGAACTTCCCGTAAAGGCTCGGCCAACTGGACTGTACCCTGCTGAGGGCAATCTCTAGCAAAGTGACCTATCGCACCACAAGTAAAACAAGCCCCTGACGGCCTACTCTGTCGAGATGAACCCGCAAATCTCGAATGACCACCACGACCTGATGCCCCAGAAACTGTACCCCTCGAAGACTGGCCGCCATAGCCCTGATGGCTGCTCTGACCCTGCTCGAACTGGGTACTACCAAAGGTCTGAAGGAAAGACTGAACCGGTCGGCTGGACTGACCCTGGTACTGCTGTGGCTGATAACTCCGACTCCACTGACCAGGACCTCTACCGCCATATCTGGGACCACTATAGACACCCTGATGTCGAGGCCTCTTATCTCTGGACCCCTGATCATGTCGCTGTAGGTCCTCCACAGTGCGAGCATAGTCTACAATAGCCTGGAATGACCGACCACTGGCAATCAATATCTCAGTTGGCTGCCTGATCTCTGGCCTCAAACCCCATACAAATCTACGAATCCTATCAGCCTCGGTGGGAATGATCATAGCTCCGAACGGTGCTAGCTGATGGAAACGGGTCTCATACTCCGAGATAGTCGTAGACCCCTGTACAAGGTGAGTAAACTGCTCCCTGCGACGCTCCCGATCACTCTGGGGTAGGAACTTGGCCATAAAGGCCTCATAAAACTCAGACCAGGTCAAAGGAGGTGACGATGGTGGTCTACAAGCAACCTGGGCCCTCCACCATAACTTCGCTGGGCCCTCCAACTGATAGGTAGTATAACCAACCCCGTGAGTCTCCAATAAACCCAGATGATGCAACATCTCCTCACAGGTGGTAATAAAGTCATGTGGATCCTGTCCAGAAGTACCCGCAAACCTTGGAGGTGCTAACCTCAAAAACCTACCCAACGCCTTCTGCTCTGACTCTGTCATAGCTGGGCGAGGAGCAAGAGGCTGTGCAACAGATGGAACCGGAATAACCTCTGCACGGGGAGCCATAGTAGCCGGCTGCGCTCCTGACCTCTGTGCACCCAGGGCTGCCCCCTGAGCGGATGTCTGCGCTACCTAAGAAGGCCGCTCTCCAATCACACCCAAAAGCTGTAATAGTAACCCCCGAATATCTGGAGACTGAGCTGCAGCTGAAGCTGGCACAGAAGTGTGCACTGGAGCTGGTACTGGAGCTGGCACTGGAGCTGGTGGTACCTGGGCTGCCCCCTGAACCACATGCTGCTCGGGCTCTATCTCCACGCTAGCAGCTCTAGCAGGTGCCACTGATCAAGGGCGTCCTCGACCCCTAGCTGGAGTGGGAGGCTCATCCTCGCGTGCTGCCGATGATCTCGTACGAACCA
>QJPP01007154.1:0-42884 GCA_003996215.1 Jaltomata sinuosa | reverse complement strand
AACAAACCATTTCCAAATTATTTCCATCAAAAACAGGCCCCCCGGGCCATGCAAGGTTTAGAAAATAGTGTCAGTAGGCCCGAAGCCAAAACCATAGTAAAACATGGATAAAACCTCTTTATATGCATGGAAATGGTATGATCACACACAATAGCTGCCCAGCAGCTCACAATCAACCTATCGACCCTGCACAGGCCCACTGCTACTCAGCAAGCATAACCAGCCTAGAAGGATAATTCTATGCCCGGGACTCGCGGACATTCCCAAAATCCCACCTTCTATGTTACAGAGTCAACAAGGCCTCACAGGACCACAGGGTAAATAAAATATATCCGCAAATACTACAAGCAACGGAGGAATAAAAATAGGCGGACATGAATAAAGCGGTCGAGGTCTGTGGTACCAACCTAATAACCAACCCAAGGATGCCCATTAATACAATTTTATTTTATATATACAGAGTCTAGGGAAAATAAACCGTAACCTACATGTCGTCCGACGACAAGGTGCTAGAACAACGATGTCCAAGCTCGAACCACTCCGAGAAAATCCAAAACTAAATCGGAATCGGATTCGGATTTGGGACGGAATAACTTGACGTAGATAATTGATTTACTTTACCAAATATATTTTCCTCACAACAAAACCTCTCACGTGGATGAGTAATGCTTATGCAGCAGCCATGACTTAATAGAAATGCTTAGGCAACAATTTAGAATTATTGATTTCATGTATTGTGTAATACAATTCAGTGGAATTGCATAGTAATGCATATATATACCACTCCAGCAAAGTCCAAAAGGGTGGCTCCCTTTAATACAATTAATGCATACCATTTAATCATATGCTGCCACATAGATGATGATAATAAGTGATGACCCTCCCTCCACTTCCACTTGTCATCCCTTCCACTTTAAGTTATCCCATTATTTATATAATCGGGTATTGCATAAATTCGTGATAAAATAAATATAATATTTTAAATATACCATAATTAATAGAAAATCATTTTCAATAAAACCTACTATATTATAATAATAATTTTCAACATAATTAAATTTACTATCTCCGTTAAAATATTACGGAGTATAAAAACCTTATAAAATAAATACGTATACACTTATATCGTATCAAATATATTTTTCATAAACCTTTAAAATATTTTGGAAAGGAAATAACAATATAATTTTTACCAATTTCAACTTTTAAATAACGTATTTTCCAATACACGCACGAGGCTAATAAAGTTCTTAAGTTTAGGCTCGTAATTCGCCTACGCACGATTTCGATATTCAAGAATTCTCTCGGGATCCTCCCTTATATTTTATCACTGTTTTGAAACTGAAATGGCATTCTAAAACGTGACGTCGAGGCTTAAATCACGTTTAACCCGACCCGGTTCGCGACCCGGTTCGCAACCCATTTTCTGCCAGACAGTCCGCGGTAAAACAGTCATAACTCTTTACTCCGAGATCCGTTGGACATGAGGTTTTATGCGTTGGAAACTAGACTCGTAGACCTTCGATTTGGTATTTCGGGGGACTTCTAACTCTTTATATATTGAGAGAAAAGCCCTGATAAATTTGACCCAAAGTTCAGAAAATTTTGTTAAAGGTCTTACTATATCTTTTGTCGATTTGCTTGACTTCAAAACTTAAACGTGGAAATGACCGGAAGGGTCATTACATACATTGAGCTAATTTGACTCAATTTTAAATCCCAAGACCAATTCGGTCTCGGCCGTTGATCGTATTCAAACCCTTTCCTTCTTTCCTTTTTAAACAAAACACCCCCAACCCTAACCCCATTCTCCTTCACCCTCCATTAGCCGCCTCCCTCCTCTTCTCCCTCCACTCTCTTCTCTTCACCACCGCGCGCCGCCTGACGAAGCCGCTGCTGCTTCCACCAGCCGGCGCCCCCTTCTCTCCCTCCTCTCTTTTCTCCTCCAGCCACCACTAAAATCCCCACCAAATAGCCACCCTTACCTGTGTCCAAACCCGTCACCGCCACCCTCCAACCAAACCCAGGAACGACCAGCCGCTACCTTTCTTCAACTCTTCTCCCTCCTCTCATCTTCCCCCCACTTCTGCTCCGACCATCGCCAGACGAGAACCACCGCCAAAACCCACAAACAGCCATCCTTATCCCGACCAGAAAATTCACTAAAAACCCCAACAACGGCGAAATCCCGTCGTCCCAGTGTCGCCACCGGTGGTTTCTCCAAACCGATCGGAAACCTCAAAGGTTTTAGGTTTCTCCGAACAGATCAGAAACCTCAAAGGTTTCTTGTTTCTCCGAACAGATCGAAAAGCTCAAAGGTTTCTTGTTTCTCTGATGAACGACAGAAGATCCCGACGAACTAAGCGACGTTTTGCAAATTCGTTTGGGGTCTGATTTTGTCTCACTTTTGTGCTCAAGGGTATCATCGTCTACTCTGTCTCATCCTCTTCTTTATAGGTTTTGAAAATCCAGATTTTGTTTATGAGAATCGGTATAATGTTGATTAGATCTTGATTTGTGTGGTTGTCGGTACAAACTACAGCATGTTGAAAACCCAACTGGTAAAACTGGGTCTGTGAATTTGTGCTTGAGCTCTATGATGTTGTAATAAGTTTTCCATGTGGGCTGTCATGTGTGAAAACCACTAATTTCTACAAGTTTTTACTCCTAGCCTAATTTCAAAAATTCAAATACATGTTTGCTCTGTTGTTGAAGTCAATTTTAAGCATGCGGTTGATTATTGTCCTTATATTCTAAGTCACACTTTGGGGTAAAATTTGCTTAGGTTGCTACCTCTGTATTGTTATAATATGTTCTTCCTGTGAGTCACATTTTGTAACTAAGCTTTGATCTGCCTGGCTCTCTTTCTGTGAGTCCCGTTTGTTAGTCTTTCACCGTGGTTAATTACTTTCATTACATCTTAATCCTTTAATTGATCTTTTTCCCTTAGTTAGATTGGAATGACTGATACTTAGATATTCTTGGTAAAGTTTTGATGTATAATTAATTAATGCTCTCATCCTCCCAAACTGATTATTTTCTTCCTTATATGGACCAGAGTAAGTTTAGTATCAAGCTAATCATGGTAACTATTGTCCTGATTGATCCGATTACTTAATTTTGGGAAAAGGATTTTGGTATTAATAACTTGGATACTAGTTATTTATGATAAAGTCAAACCTTGTTCATATGCTAATTGATTCTGTGTGGTAGTTAAGGTAAGGATTTGCTTATTTGGTTCCTTGTTATTCCTGTACAGCTTGAGTTACTATCTTAATTATGGTAGTCTGGCATGATTTGTTTTACTAATTGATTCTACCAATCTATTAAGGAAAAAGCTCCCTTGATTTACTATTCGGATTGATCTCTTTCCTTTACCAAACGGCTCCTATATTTGATTATAAAAGCAGTCAGCCTTTTCATTATTGGGGACCCAGACTTGACAGACACTGCTACTCTTATATTTCTCTTAGAACTTCTCTTCTTGGTTGATAAGTGGTACTGATTGCTAAGTGTGAAGACTTCGAATATTTTTGCTATTTACAGATAACTGGTTAGTGTTCTGTCGATGTAGATTTCAATTCATATGTATGTTTACCTTTAGAATATGTATCCATCCGTGTTTATCCACGATTGTTCTATGATTATGTTATAAAAGCATGTTTATAGGATGTAAATTCGGAATTTATTCTCTATTTGTTTGGCTTTGCATTGAGCTATTGAAACTGGTTGGTTTTGTCCTACTATGACTGCACTTGAATCTGTTATGTTTCATTTTGTGCTACTTTGGCGGAAACGGAGGCTCAAACACACCCCTACTCCCTGACATGAGCACTGCCTAGGATCCTTGAGATCGTCAGGAACTCTGACATGTCAGGGGCGGTCTTATGGGTTGTAATAGGTTCCTCCGGATCCTACTTTGACATGATCGACAAGTTCTCTGTTGGCAGACGGGTATTACAATGAAGAGTTGTCCAGGATTTGGGAATCTCCAAGCTTTAGATCTGTTTATTTTATTTCTCATTCATTATTTTGGTCTGTAATAATTTATTGTAAAACTCTGATGATAAATAAGATACGTTAGGGGACTGCTATGGGGGGAGGGCAAACTATTTGCTATCTGTTTTACCTATTTGAAAATATAGAGAGCATGGCTAACGGATCTAAATAAATTGCTAGCACGTTGAATTAATTAGTCACCACGTTCGTAGGATTAAATAAATTTGCAGCTCGTTCGAGTATAATGATAATGCGTAGATATAATGTTTATTGCACTTTGAAATGTGTCTGGTGTTATTTTAAAATTGTTACACTCAAAATCGTTTTTTAAAAAGTTTTATTATTCGCAAGCATGCAGTTAGTGTGTGTTGAAATGTCGACGTGTTTAAGTTTAAATTAAATTTGTCATTAAAGAATCATGTCTTTAAGCTTTAAATGGCTCAAGCGTGTTTTAAGTTTAAATTTCTGCACGCCCAGCATGTAGGCAGTAATTCAAGCATGCGTAAATCAGATAAACATTTAGAAATCATGATTGTCGGATTCATTTAAGCATGCTTTCAGAATCTGCTCTATTTGAGTATGTTAAATAAATTCATCACACTTAGACACCATGTTATTAAGACTTTAAACTAATTAATCAGGATCTAACAATAGACAACATGTATAGTAGCTGTGAATACTGATCATTTAATAGGTTTATAACTGTTTTCACATTAATACAATCAGTTATTATGTCTAATAAATAATCTGGTTCGGCATGCTATAGTTATTAGCCATCATTCAAAATCTGTTTTAGCATATAAATTCAATTAGTTATCATGTTATAGGAGTTAAATTTGTTTGAGCATGTTAATTCATATAGATACCATGCTTATAGGATTTAAAATTATTTTAGCATGTTAGTTCAATTTCAGAATGTTAAATATGCTTATGATATTTAAATAATCAATTTTTTCTGCATATCCACTACTAGAAATCCAGTTTGTGGTTTAATAAGGCGTTAATCTCCGAAGCATAGTTTTTTTCACCTTATATCTTGATTAGGAGGCATGTTTGAGATTGTTATGTGCTACTTGTTTAAAGGTCCCTTGTTGTCTTGCTTGACGCTTTTTCGTGTCTAATTAGGAAACTTAAAAAATTATTTGTCTAGACCCACATCCAAGTTAGTAAGTCCAAAGCCTCTTGGACATTAAGTTGGGACGGGTAGGCATACTAAGGTACGCTAGATTTTTCATTTTCTTTAGTACGTTCCTAGGAATAATAATCTTAATAACCAATTTTGGTGGGTAGATAGACGGACATGATGGAAATCGACCCGAGCAGAATACGACAATGTCTTTGGAATTGTCTCCGATAATAAGCCGGGCGCTGATCCGAATAGGTTAAAATTAACCTAAGTTTGTTTCTTTCTATTTGTTTGGGGTAGTTAACTAAGTCACTTAGTAATTAGGTTTCTTTTCCTATATCATTGTGTCACTTCTGACTTTTCGCTTATCTGATCTTTCGTTTATTTATTTATTTGCGTTAATTCATGCATGATTTTCTCACTTAAATTTTAGTAATTAAATTGGCTTAAATACTTGTTTTAAAATAAAGTTTTACTTGTTTAATTACATAGTCTTTAGTTTAATTAATCGACCTATTATTTATCACCTATTCCCACATAAATAACGAATCCGGCAGGGACCCATATTTGTGGACCTCGAAAGGTGCTTAACACCTTCCTTTCGAGGTAACTTGAACCCTTACCCGATTCTCTGGTTGCGTAGACTTAAAATCGAATTTAGTTGTAGTTAGTTAGAACGGCGCCCTAACGCGCCTTAAATTCATTAGGTGGCGACTCTTCACCCTCTCTTCTTAAAAGAGAGTTGTCACGTCGAAACCCGCTTTTCCGCGAGAAAAATGGGGCGCGACAGTCTTTATTCGAGGAGAATGATCCCAAGGAGGATATATTGTAACACCCTAAAAATCCTAAGCTAAGAACTAGACCAAAAATTCCAAAGTGTTATGCTATCAAACAGACGTCGGTTCCACGAGCCAGATCCAAGGATCGTGGAACAGTTCACGAGCAATGGACTTTACCCATGGAACTCAGAGTAGAGACTTAGAAATATTGGGTTAGTTCCATGAGGCGGATCCATGGACCGTGGAAGAGTCCACGATCCATGGACTCTACCTATTAAAGTCAGACAGAGGCCCAAATATTTGCCCAAGAACCATGGACAAGAACCACGAGGCGTGGATTATAGATGTGGAACTCAGACCTATAGGCTGCCCAATTCCAAAGGAACCACGAGAGGGTTCCATGCTCGTGGAATGACCCAAGGTCTGTGGTTCCCAACCGTGGAACCCTGTTTTGGGAAATTTTTAACAGTTTTTAATATTAGCCCTCCAGGGGTATTTTTGTCCTTTCCCACTACTTTAGCTCTTAAAGTAAGTCATTTTAGGCTTATTTTGGAGGGGTTAAATCAGACTTAGAGCATTCTTCCCCTCATTCTATTGATTTAGTTTCAGGGAAAGAAAAGAACATTTTCTTCCAAGCTTCAAACCTTGGACTTTCTTCTCCAAAGCTTAAAACTTTGAATTTTCTTTAAGATTCTTTAACTACCAGGTATGTGAGTATTCAATAAGGTTTTACTTTACCCTTATGCCCAATATTTCAGTCTTCTACTTCATTTTTCATGGCTTTAGAAACTAGGGTTCTTACCCTATTAGGCTGAATTCTATCAAATTCAGTTCTCATGTTGATTATATGATTTATACTCTGTTTTAATGGCTGATACTTGTGTTTTAATAACTTGCATAGATTTTCCTTACAATGTTTTGAGTGGACAGAAACTTAGCCCGAAAGTATAGTATTTTTAAGAGAATTTAGTTTTCTTCAGAATTTAGCCTAGTCTACTAACACTCATCTTTAAGCATGAATTTAGCCAGTTTTCAAACTACAACTTTTCATAAAATAAATATTTTCAGACCAGTGATGTTCTGATGCAGCATTACAAAGCTTCAGTTTTAGATAAGCTATCAGAAATCAGTTATGGCAGTAGTACTTAGCACTGAGTTATCCAACGGTCCATAGTACTTGGGGTCTCAGAACTACATGCCACTAAAGGTCTATTTAGCTCCTCCGTTGGGCCTTAGAATAGGTTATCACTCCAGTCATACCTCTATCCCTTGATAAGGTGTAACGACCTGATCCATCATTATTTTAGAAATCACCATATCGCAGATTTTGGGAATGATTAAATTCGTTTTGAATTAAATGGGTTGGACATGACGAAAATTTTAGATTTTGGAAATTTATCTAGGCTTACCTCACTCTTATAGATTGGGAATTATTCTACTATAGCACCACTACTGTAGCAGTCAGTCATTCGCTATAGCGGTATAACGGAAAATAAAAACCAAAATTATACGATTTTTATAAAAGAACTTCTCCTCCTCAGTTGGAAAACATATGAGGGTTACTCCAAAAACCCTCCTAGGCTGCTCCAAGGCTTGGGAGCCACGAAGAGGAGAGATTCCGGCTAAAAGGATGTGAAACCATGAATTTTAGGCTTGTCATCCATCAGGAAATGCCTTCGCAGAGCCAAAATATGCATTGTGCAGCTGCTTGGAATCCATGTAGGCTACATTCTTTTCATTGTGTAGACTTAAGACCTGTTTCCATTTCATATTGTTGTTATAGTCTGAAAGGGAATTCAAGTTAGGACTTTGGGCATGAAGTCTGGAGGATTGTTATATTTTGACTGGTTGGAATAGGAAATGATAGGGTTGGGGTGATGTGTATCATTCCAGGTTGTGTATAATTATTAATGGGCATGCGATGCTAGAATCCAGGAACCAGATTATTGGTAAGGTTCAGAGAATCAAAAATACTATGTGTAAATAAATGACTAGTTATAAGGGGCTTCAAAAATGATTAGATATGGTAAGCAAGAATGGTTGAAGTACCAATGTTAGGTAATGTCTTTTCTATGTTGTGTTGTCTTAAAAGGGAGGTTTCCTAAGTTGATGTGTTAGTCAAATACGTGCCTAGGGGGTGAACCTGGACTTAGTATCTGGATAAGGATTCAATATTGGGGTTGTGAACGTGGGTGTTGGGTAGGTGATGGTTATTTTCTTGCCAATACGCAATGTATGTACATGTAATTATATCTTAGTAATGTATGTGCTTTCATGCCTAGGAAAGGTCAAATTTTTCCAGCTTTTTCCTAATTATATTCCAGTGGTATTTTAGTCATTACCCACCTTTTTTACTCCTAACTGAGGTCGTGTTGATTATTTCTAGAAGGGTCTTCACCCTCATTAACCTAAGTCCATTCTCAAATCCTCATTCATCTCCCAAAAAGGAAAAGAACTCTCTCAAGCTCAAGGTCTCAAGCTCTAAGTTCAAGCCTTCTAGTCATTTCAATTTCAAATTGGTTAGCTTCAATCAAGGTATGTGGGTATTCAGTAATGGGTTTCTTTCACCCTTTTGCCCAAAATCCCAAATGCTTATTTTGAATTATGAACTTGTGAAATTAGGGTTTTGATCTAAATTGGGGAAAACTTATGAAATTAGTTTCTAAGATCAATTCATGGTTTCTCATTACGTTTCTATGATTTAATTGAAGTTCTTCAGATGATTTCAAAATCCCATATGTTGATGATGAATTTTAGCATGATTTCGTTGAATTGCATATCTTCAAGTAAAAAATATTGGTATGTTTAGATAACATGACCTCTATTTTCATGAAATTGCATGCCTAATTCTTCAAGTTATGATATTAGAAGGGAAAGTATAAGTTGAATTATGATTTTGCAAAGCTTTAAGATTCATGACTTGTGAATTACATGACATCAGATATGTCCATGTGCTTTTCCAACAGTTTTGGACATTAAATATGTCCCTATGCTTTATGAAAGGTTTGGCATCCAGATATGTCTACTTAAGTTATGAACATTTTTTATATCAGATATGTCGTAAGTACTATGAGCTATATGTATATGTTTTGGGAGTAGTATTAACACTGAGTTTGACAGGGTGAGAGTACCCTTAGTCCCAGAACTACGTGACCCCATAGGTTCTAAGTCCCCTCAATTGGGCATCAGATTTAGTGATCATGCCACAGTCATGCCTGTATACCATGGCAAGGTATATTGGGTCCTTTCGATGGGGCATATACATCAGATTCCATGTAGCTCACATGGTGTATGTCGGTTAGAGAACCTCCTATAGAAACAATATCAGGTTTTAAAGTGCATTGACTCTTTGTCTTCAGATTTCAGGACCCTTATGATTACTATGATATATGTGTAATTTGTTTTGGCATCATATTGAGTCTCTTGAAATTCAGTTTACACTCATAGCATGATTTCAGCTTTACAAGTTTATCTAGCATGTTTACCTCAGATTCCTATTTATCTCATATATTTAGTACATCCTATAGTACTGATGCATTTTGTGTTGCATCCTTTGATGATGCAGATTCAGGTTTGTTCCCTCACACTTGTGGCTAGATCTTGCCGGAGTCCCAGTTTCCAGTGGTGAGACCTCATTATCCAAGGGCCAGTATTAAATCTACTTCTCTTATGTTGTTTCCTTTTGAATTCTCGAGCTAGTTGGGGTCTTGTCCCACCAGCTCTTATGATTGTTTAGAGGCTTTAGACATAGCTAGACTTGATTTCCGTTGTATGAAGTTGATACTTCTTGAGTCTTGTCCTTATTTAAGTTATGGTTGCCTATTGTATCTAGTATGATTCTGCTATGTTTCTTTAATTGATTTTTGAGTATGCTATGACCAAAGGTTATATCTGGAGCACTTATGTTCCGGATCCCGTGTTACATCTAAGGGGTAGCCTCGGGGCGTGACAAACTTGGTATCAGAGCCTCAGGTTCAAGAGTACTAGGATGTCTGAAGCCACATCAAGTAGAATCTCGTTCATGTATATGAAGTGCTTCATACATATGAGGGAGAGGCTATGAGATGTATTAGAAAAAGTTCACTTTCTTTATGAATATATCGTGCGAAAGAGTTTAACTCTAATGTCCCTCTAATCTCTTCCTTGTACGTTTCAGATTTTTCACGATGTGCTATACCTCATTGAGCCGATGGGAATGTTTTTCCTCTAGTTTCGGCCCTCGTGGTCATGAATGAGGAATTCAGGAACGCCATACATTTTCTAGCCTAAACCATGGCCGCTCAAGCCAACCAACCGACTTCTATCCCCATCCATCCTTAAGGTGGAGTAGAAGCATGGGTCTGTGATTTTGTCCAATGAACCCACCTGAATTTTGGGGTTCGAAGGTGAGTGAGGACCCAGATCGAAGGAGACAAGCTTAGGGAGATGTCTAGGGAGAACATGAGGGCTAGATCCGAGGGTTCAGGTTTTGTCCATCAAAAGTCCGGAGGTAGACATCGCTCTTCCTTTTAGAAAAGGGCATCAGGACCTGTTCATTCTTCAACCAGTGCTCGTTCTTTGGCCTCTAGGCCCCATCATGATCAGTTCGGTAGAGGTGCATTCTCTTTTGCTCAAGGGAGTAGTGCAAAGGGGACTTCTTCCCTGTTTGTACCAAGGGTGAAAAGAATCATCCCGGCGAGTGTCTAGCCGGTAGATAGGGTTGCTATGGATGTGGTGAGGTTGGTCACAGGATTCGAGACTACCCTTCAGCTAAGAAGAGGCAGGGTGGTAGTAGGGATCAGTCTACTCCAGCAGCCCCAGGAGGTCGACCAGCCCAGCAGGGAATAACTTCTAGTTCTGGTGGTCAGCGCCAAAATCGTCTTTATGTTATGTCCTCTCATCAGGATAAAGAGAGTTCACCTGATGTTGTCACTAGTATTTTGAAAGTCTTCTCTTTTGATGTGTATGCTTTGTTGGACCCCGGAGCCTCCTTATATTTTGTGACCCCTAATGTAGCATGCATATTTGAAATTTATCCTGAATTGCTTTTAGAATCATTTTGTGTGTCTACTCCTATTGGTGAGTCAGTCCTAACCAAAAGAATCTACCGAAGTTGCCCTATCTTAGTCCTTCACAGAGTTACTTCAACTGATTTAGTAGAGTTAGAGATGACTAATTTTGATGTTATTCTTGGTATGGATTGGTTGAATGCTTGTTATGCTTTGGTTGATTGTCGTACTAGGGTTGTCAATTTTAAGTTTCCAAATGAACCTGTCTTAGAATGGCAAGGTAGTCCCCCATCTTTGAAAGGTCGTTTCATATCCTATCTTAAGGCTAGGAAGATGATTTCTAAGGGTTATGTTTATCATATAGTTTGGGATGTGGACATAGAGTCTGGAACCCCATCCCTTCAATCTGTTCCTGTTGTGAATGAGTTCCCAAAAGTGTTTCCCGAGGATTTGCCCGGAGTCCCTCTCAAGCGTGAAATTGACTTCGGGATAGATTTTCTTGCAGATACGAATCCTATCTCTATCCCTCCCTATAGAATGGCCCGTGCGGAACTTAAGTAATTGAAGGATCAGTTTAAGGATCTTCTTGATAAGGGTTTCATCAGGCCTAGCATTTCTCCATGGGGTGCCCCGATTTTGTTTATTCAGAAGAAAGATAGTTCTCTTAGAATGTGTATTGACTACCGTCAGTTGAATAAGGACACTATCAAGAATAAGTATCCTATTCCTTGGATTGATTACTTGTTCGATCAACTTCAGGGTGCTAGTTTCTTCTCTAAAATCGACCTTAGATCCGGTTATCATAAGCTTCATGTTCTAGAGTGTGATATTCCGAAGACAGCCTTCAGGACTTGTTATGGTCATTATGAATTTGTTGTTATGTCTTTTGGTCTAACGAATGCTCCTGCCGCTTTTATGGATTTGATGAACCGTGTGTTCAAGCAGTATTTTGATATGTTTGTGATTATGTTCATTGATGATGTATTTATCTATTCTCAGAGTGAGGAGGAGCATGCAGACCATTTGAGAGTTGTGTTGCAAACTCTCAAGGATCGGAAGTTATTTGCTAAGTTTAGCAAGTGTGAGTTCTGGATGCAGTCAGTTATTTTTTTGGGTCATATCGTGACTAGAGATGGTATTCAAGTTGATTCTCGAAAGATTAAGGCAGTAAAGAACTGGACTAGACCCACATCCCCGTTGATATTAGGAGCTTTTTGGGTTTGGTTGGTTACTACAGGAGATTTGTGGAAGGATTTTCTTCCATTGCTACCCCTTTGACTTGATTGACTTAGAAGAAGGTAAAATTCCAGTGGTCTAATTTGTGTGAGAAGAACTTTCAGGAATTGAAGACTAGATTGACCACAACTCCAGTGTTAGCTCTACCAGAGGGGCTAGATGAGTTTGTTGTGTATTGTGATGCTTCTCGGATTGGTTTGGGTTGTGTTTTGATGCAATGTCATAAAGTAATTTCTTATGCCTCTAGACAACTTAAGGTTCATGAGAAGAACTACCCTACTCATGATTTTGAGCTAGAAGTCATGGTTTTCGCTTTGAAGATTTGGAGATATTACTTGTATGGGGTGAACGTGGATGTATTCACCGATCATAAGAGTCTTCAGTATATGTTCACTCAGAAGGAATTGAATTTGGGACATAGAAGATGGCTTGAACTTCTTAAAGACTATGACATGAGTGTGTTTTACCATCCAAGTAAGGCAAATGTTGTGGCTGATACGCTTAGAAGATTGTCCATGGGTAGTGTGTCTTCTGTTGAAGACGGAAATAAGGAGTTGGTTAAGGAGGTGCATAGTCTTGCTCGATTGGGAATTTGCCTTATGGACTCGACCGAAGGTGGGGTTATTGTGCAGAATGGTTATGAATCATCCTTGGTTGCACAAGTGAAGGCAAAGCAAGACAGCGATCCCATTTTGCTTCAGCTAAAGGGTGCAGTCCATCAACAGAGGGTTTAGGTTTTCTCCCAAGGGGGAGATGGTGTGCTTCGTTATCACGGTCGACTATGTGTACCAGATATAGATGGGTTGAGACAACAGATTTTGATTGAGGCTCATAGTTCCAGATATTCCATTCACCCTGGTTCTACCAAGATGTACCATGATCTACGAGAAGTCTTTTGGTGGAATGGCATGAAGAGGGACATAACTAGTTTTGTTGCTAAGTGTCCCAACTGTCAGCAAGTGAAGGTAGAGCATCAGTGACCGGGAGGCAAGATTCAGGATATTGACCTTCCCACTTGGAAATGGAAAGTGATCAATATGGACTTCATTACTAGTTTGCCTCATACTCGAAGGCAACATGATTCCATTTGGGTGATTGTCGACCAATGACAAAGTCATCCCATTTCTTGGCTGTTAAGACTACAGATTCAGTAGACGATTATGCCAGACTCTACATCCAGGAGATAGTCTGATTGCATAGTGTCCCATTGTCCATCATTTCAGATAGAGGTACTCATTTCACTTTTCAGTTTTGGAGATCGTTTCAGAGAGGTCTTGGTACTCAGGTGAAGCTTAGCATAACTTTTCACCCTCAGATAGATGGCCAGGCAGAGCGTACCATTCTGACTTTAGAGGATATATGGAGAGCTTGTGTGATTGATTTCATAGGTAATTGGGCTGATCACTTACCTCTTATCGAGTTTTCCTACAACAATAGCTTTCACTCTAGCATCCAGATGGTTCCTTATGAGTCACTTTATGACCGGAGGTGTAGATCTCCTATTGGTTGGTCTGAGGTAGGTGAGGCAGCTTTGATTGGTCCTGATTTGGTTCATGAGACTATGGAGAAGGTTTAGCTCATTAGGGAAAGGTTGAAGACCGCTCAGAGTAGACAAAAATTGTATGCAAATGTGAGGAGAAGAGACTTGGAATTTGAAGTCGATGATTGGGTTTTTCTGAAGGTGTCACCCATGAAGGGTGTGATAAGTTTTGGCAGGAAAGGGAAGCTCAGTCCCCATTTTGTAGGTCCTTATCGGATTCTAAGGAGAGTTGGTAGAGTTTATTATGAGTTGGATTTGCCAATAGAGTTAGAAGCAGTTCATCCAGTTTTCCATGTTTCTTTGTTAAAGAAGTGTGTTGGTAATCTGACCTTGATTATTCCTTTGGAGGATGTAGGGGTCAAGGACAGTCTCACCTATAAGGAGGTTCCCGTGGAGATCCTTGATCGTCAGATTCAGAGGTTGAGAAACAAATATGTTGCTTCGGTAAAAGTTCTTTGGAGAAATCAGCAGGTTGAAGGAGCTACTTGCAAAGCAGAATCAGCCATGAAAGCCAAGTACCCTCATCTCTTTACTTTCAATTTTGTTTCAACGTGAGGTAATAGTTTCCTCCTTAGTATGTTCCTTCGATCCTATTCCATCATTTTCTCTCATGATCCTAGCATGAATTCATGTTTTTGAAGTTGATTCAATCATGGTTTAAGTTGAAAAGCCCAGTTTTCATGTTTACTCTTTAGATTTTATGTATTGTTGACTAGTTGGGATATTTTCTCTTCAGTTTTCCCCTGCTTAGTCTTTATTCGAGGATGAATGATCCCAAGAGGGAGAAATTATAACACACTAGAAACTTATTCAGCTTTTAAACTCAGAATCTTAGTGAAACTTCATGTTTCTAGGAATGACGGGTCCAAACCACGGACCGTGGTCTGAACCACGGGTCATGGAATGGGGCCGTAGGATAAGCTTTCCACGTTCAGACTCTAGTCTGAGAACCACAAGTTAGTTCTATGGACCGTAGTTTAATCTATGGCCTGTCCTGTTAACTCGTGGTACCATACCTGAGGGATGACTGATTCCACAGGAACTAAGAGTCAAGTCTACGGTCCGTAGTTCAAACCACGGACCGTCCTGGGACTCATAGAACTTGATTCAGAGGATTGCATGTTACCCAGGAACTATGACTTGGATCTACAACCCGTGATACTTTCTATGGATCTATCATGTTGACCCGTAGACTGCCTTCTGCAGCTTGCTCTTTTGGCCAGGAATGACGATTGGAAACTAAGAGCCATGGTTTGGTCTACGACCTGTGGAATCCATTCGTGGTCCCTGTAAAGTTAACTTATTCAAGCTTTTTCCTAATTATATCCCAGGTGTATTTTAGTCATTACCTACCATTTTTACTCCAAAATAAGGTCGTTTTGACTATTTCTAGAAGGGTTTTCACTGTCATTAACCTAAGTCCCTTCTCAAATCCTTATTTATCTCCCAAAAAGTAAAATAACTCTCTCAAGCTCAAGGTCTCAATGTCTAAGTTCATGCCTCCTAGTCTTTTCAATTTCAAGTGGGTTAGCTTCAATCAAGGTATGTGGGTATTCAACAATTGGTTTTTTTCACCCTTGTGCCCAAAACCCTAAATTCTTATTTTGAATTATGAACTTGTGAAATTAGGGTTTTGATCTAAATTGGGGAAAACTTATGAAATCAGTTTCTAAGCATCAATTCATGGTTTCTTATTACGTTTCTATGATTTAATTGAAGTTCCTCAGATGATTTCAAAAGCCCATATATTGATGATGAATTTTAGCATGATTTCCTTGAATTGAATGTCTTCAAGTAAAACAAATTGGTATATTTCGATAACATGACCTCTATTTTCATGAAAATGCATGCCTAATTCTTCAAGTTATGATATTAGAAAGAAAAGTATATTTTGATATGGTTTTGCAAAGCTTTAAGATTCATGACTTGTGAATTGCATAACATCAGATATGTCCTTGTGCTTTTAAAACAGTATTAGACATTAGATATGTCCCTATGCTTTATGAAAAGTTTTGCATCTAGATATGTCTACCTAAGTGATGAACAGTTTTGACATCAGATATGTCGTAAGTACTATGAGCTATATGTATATGTTTTGGGAGTAGTATTAACACTAAGTTATACAGGGTTAGAGTACCTTTAGTCCCAGAACTACGTGACCTCATAGGTTCTAAGTCCCCTCAGTTGGGCATCTGATTTAGTGATCATGCCACAGTCATGCCTCTATACCATGGCAAGGTATATTGGGTCCTTTCGATGGGGCGTATACATCGGATTCCATGTAGCTCACATGGTCTATGTCGGTTAGAGAACCTCACATAGAAACAGTATCAGGTATTAAAGTGCATTGACTCTTTTCCTTCAGATTTCAGGACCCTTATGATTACTATGATATTTGTGTAATTTGTTTTGGCATCATATTGAGTCTCTTGAAATTCAGTTTATACTCATAGCATGATTTCAGCTTTACAAGTTTATCTAGCATGTTTACCTTAGATTTCTGTTTATTTCATATATAATCAGTACATCCTATAGTACTGATGCATTTTGCGCTGCATCCTTTGATGATGCAGATTCAGGTTCATTCCCTCACACTCGTGGATAGATATTTCCGGAGTCCCAGTTTTCAGTGGTGAGACCTCATTATCCGAGGGCCAGTATTAGATCTATTTCCCTTATGTTGTTTCCTTCGAATTTATCGAGCTAGTTGGGGTCTTTTCCCATCATCTCTTATGATAGTTTAGACGCTTCAGACATAGCTAGACATGTTTTTCATTGTATGTAGTTGATACTTCTTGAGTCTTGTACTTATTTAGGTTATGGTTGCCTATTGTATCTAGTATGCTTTCGCTATGTTTTTTGAGTTAATTTCTGAGTATGCTATGACCAAGGGTTAAATCTGGAGCACTTATGTTCTGGATCCCGTGTTACGTCTAAGGGGTAGCCTCGGGGAGTGACATAGCATGGATGTAGTTGTAGGCTTTATAGAAAGGAAAAGCTCCGGTCTAGTGGGTGCAAGCGCACGTGTTTGGCTTTCAGGTAGGCTACAGCTTACCTAATCTTGACTTTCCTAGTTTAAGGTATTTGTATGGTATTTTTCCAATTGTTGGTGGGACTTTGTTAATTGAATAGATGATACTAGGTGATTATGTTCATGTAGTCGACTTTGGTGCTTTGGCTTAGAATTTGGGATTGAGATCTTTAGTTTAAGTAATCCTAGTTCCCTTAAGGGTTGCATAGCTGGGGTAGTCCATATATTCTATAAATCTGCTTTCCTTAGCTTTGTTAGTCTGCTTGGGCCTTGGGGTGGTTAAGTTAGAAATCCTTAGTATAGAGTTATCGTTGGCTGTCGTAGTAGGATAGGTTCTTGTTATTCATTATATGTTATTGCTTCATGTGGTATTTATTTTTTGTATTGGGTAACTATCGGCCTGAGGCCATGGATGCTGGACTCTAGGTCAGTTTACTTTATCGATAACTCTTCTCGGTTTGTTACACCTTTTAGCTTATCTTGGAAAAATGACGCGCCTTAGCCTAGATTTAGTTAGATGTTGCTTTGGGTTGGATTCCCTTTAAAAGTTTGTCATAGGTTTGGCTCTTCTAGGTGATTTTTCCTAAAATTGATATCTTTCGTTAGCCTAGGGACCTTAGTTTGCTTTAGTACGGGTTGACTAGGCTCGAAAGTGATATTTTTTCGTGTATATTCATCTTTGTTCATGTATAGTGGTTGTGTGCATCATGCAATATAAAAGACTTTGTCTAAAACATGGTTTTCAATTTCAGAAATGGATTTGTGAAATATTGATACATTTGGGATTTCATACGGAAAACATAGTATATTTACTAAATGTTGATTTGAGATAAACTTGTCTGCAATAGGGGAAGTGTTCTGGGTGATTTTAATAGTATTTTAAGCTTGTATGCCCGAGGAGACATGTGTTTTGGGTGGTTTTACTGATTCTTATCATGGCATGCTCATTGAGATATGGTTCGACTGTGGTATATAGGTTTCGCGAGTCCCTCATGGGTCCTGCCTTTGCAAGCTACAGCTGGAAGAGTATATGGTACTATTGGCACTTAACTCATATCATACTGTATTTCATGGCATGTTTTTGCATGCTTGTACCTATTAGGTTGATTGCTAGATACTATTGTCTGTTGTTTGTATACACCTGACTTATGGGGGTTCAGTTGGGTCTTGTTTACTGTTTGTACCTTTCGTTCTTATGAAGATTTGGTTAGGTTATTCTTTGATTGTGTGTACCTTCCAGTCTTATAATGGGTTCCAATGAAAATTCTGTTTTGTGTGGTTTAGAGATACTTGGTGTCTTGGGTGTAATGTTTGATGGAATTAAGGTGATATCATGATATGTGAAGGACATAGTATCCCATAGAAATTTTCGGAATGGAGTTCTGGTTAGTAGAACTTCGGATCCCGCATTTAAAGTAAAGGGGTAGGTCTGGGATGTCAAAATCTGAGTTTTGTGTTGTAAATTTTTCCAAATATGGGACTTCCCGGAGTTACTGCCTCGCCTATGCCTCTAGAGTGAGAGGCAGGCCGCTACCTCAGTGCCACTACACACATAACATAATTTGAGAAATGATCCAACCATCGCCTACTACCAACAAGAATGCTTCATTACTCTAACCTTTATGACCTGTCCGAAGACTAACCCTAGGCTTATTCAACTAAGCACATAAATTCATTTACCCTGAATCCTGGACCTCTTTAGGAGTATACACACATTCATAGGGAATTAATACCCTAATACCAAGAATTACAGACCTTCTCCGTTCATCTCATTCCCCTCATTTACACCAATCCAAAAAATCTGCTAGGACCTAGAAACCCCCTTAAACATAATCATTGATGGGTCTACAAAGCCACCCATAATTTGATTACCCAAGGGTTAAGAGTCGTAATTTATAATTAATCAATCAATTACAAGGTCACATTGCTCATAACAGTAAAATTCCCACCCTTAAAAGCAACATTCAACACATTTCAACCATCTAGACTCCGTGCATGAAGTACTAAGCATGAAATCTCCTGTTAATCTACAATATATTATGCAATTTGAAAACAAGTCTAAACTACTTTGCTAAACCTAGCCTACCTGGATGACAAGCATCTATTGCAAAGGTCATCTAAACACAAACTTCTGGCTATGTAGAGGCGAATCCTAATAGAAAGTGGGCTTGAAATCCATGGGTTTTACCCCATTCCAGCGAAAATCCTTCCTCTCCATTGCTCCCATGCTTTTGACCAGTCTAGGAGGATTTTTGGAGCAACCCTCATCTGTTTGAAACTGAAGAGAAAGAGTCAAATTTACACTCAAGTCTAATCCTACTTAGTGAAGGTTCAAACAAATAAATGCAAAAATCAAATATCAAGTGTGAGAAAGTTCTTTCATATGGTAGAATGTTTTCCATAGAACGGGCTAGTACATTGGATGTCATAAACTTTAAGAAAGACTAACAAGTAGAATCTTGAAGCATTGGAAACAAAATTTATCTATTGGATCTATTATTGAACTATAAACACTAAGGTTAATTATTAGCAGTATGGGTGTTTGTCTAAGCTTATCAGCTTGTTAAACTGACATTTAATTTTTTTTGATTTACATAAAACGTATTTAGTAAGCTAAAAAATACATATAAGTGAAAATTAACTAAAATTCATAATTTGATTATATCCAACTTATAACTTTTCAGCTTATAAATAGTTTTTTTACCCTGTCCTTTACTATTTTATCTTTAATAGTTTTCTAATTCTAAAAATATATATTCCAAAATAAAACCCCTTATTTTTTCCTTACTTCATATATGACGTTCCTTCTTTTGTTTAATATATAATAAATTTGACAAAATTTTAAGGATATTTTAGTAGAAGAACATTTTATCAATACTATTTTGTAAAACATATCAATTGCTTATTCTTGAATGAAAGTTTTAATTTTTTAATCTTTCAAACCATAGATTATCAATTGATTATTCCCTGTTTCAAGGCAGTATATCATTGACCCTCTCTATTGCTTTATGTTAGGGTCAATTGATAATGTTGTTGAAACACATGTTCACAGTACTTACCCTTGTTTTCTACAACTTGTTTTGTAGGTTCCAAGCCTAATACAACTAGGAGGTTATCCCCATGGTTTTTCCAAGTTTTCTATGTCTTGGAGGTAGTTGTTTGCTTGTTCCACATTGTCTGAACTTCCTATATTTATGCATTTATTCTTGTCTTTCCCATTCCTAGATAGTGTTGTATTTACTTCATGTCTTTGAGACCCTAGAGGCTTGCATTTATGTTAACGGATTTTGGGAGATTTTTTATCATCTTTTTCCACATTTCCATACTTGTTTATGAAAGAATCTATTTTTTTTTGAGTTATCTAAATTCCGTGTTTTCTATTAAATTAATTGGTTGTTAAAGGGGTTGTCTTACCTATCAATTGGATTGAGATAGGTTTCATTAGGGTCTCAAATTTTGGGTCGTGACAAGTTCCATCTGTCTTTTGAATTGATGTAGTTGTATTGAATCATGATTTTATCTTCGTTATGGTTGAAGATCCAAAAATAAGGCTCCGAACGCATGTAGAAATGAGATTCCAATCATCATACTAAAGTTGACAGTCTCATAATTTTGAATATTCCCTATAATAGCATCCAGACAAATATTTCATCTATTTATGAAGGTAAAAGGCATGTTATATGAAGAAGAACATAAGAAAATTATGTTATTCACCCCAACACATAATGAAGAAGACACAGTCAATTTCATAGACAAATAATCAAGACTTATCACCAAACAACACCAATCAATGCAAAGTGATGAGAATGAGTGCATATGATGTATATGAATGCATGCTCATATACACCTGCTACCTCAGCTAGATGGGACCTATGAGGGACTCACGAGGTCCATATACACCTCCTTAGAATATATCTGAAAGACCTCAAGTAACAATCACATAATCGATAGTAATAACATAACTACTTTATCCAAAATTTTCCCGTAGGCCCTCGGATAGCATTCCAATATCTCCGGTGCCTTAAAAGAACCAATGATATCAAAATAATATACATGTGAAATCATATGAAATATAATAAAGTGCATTGATATAGAATAAAGCCCAGTGATTGAACAGAAGAAAGTGTTCATGCCACAAAAATCTACACAAGTATACCACCATATCCTCCAAAGTCCCTATATGCATATAAACTCGAACTAAAGGCACCTTGAAATAAGTTATAACCCAAACATACCACATTTATCAATAATCCAGAAAATCAATCTAAACCGTCAAACTAGTTACTTATAACCCTTTCATGATACACTAGTATCTGCATAGATGCTCGTCATCTCATCTATACGGGACCCCCTTAATCCGTTACTCTCAATACGTACATATAACACAAAACACTTCCAAAAAAGAGTCAGAGAATCCTCAACTTGCCTGAAATAGAGCCCGAATTATCGAATCAAAGCCTAGTACGAGTGGAAGGTTATCCTTTTGGATTTTCCAATTTTTCTAAGGGTTGGTGGTAGTCGTTTGGCTATTCCACAGCATTCAAACTTCTTATCTTTATGCATTTACTCCTGTCTTTCCCATTCCTAGATAATATTGTATTTACTTCATGTCTTTGAGATCCTAGAGGCTTCTAATTATGTCACCGAGTTTTGGGATATTTCTTATCATCTTTTTTTTTGCATTTCCATTATTATTTTATGAAAGAATCTATTTATGACTTATTTCATTTTGAGTTCTAGAAACTCCATATTTTCTATCGAATTAATTGGTTGTTAAAGGGGTTAGGTTATCTATCGGTGAAATTGGATAGGAGCCATCAGGGTTCCAGATATTAGGTTGTGACAAGTTCCTCCCATATTTTAAATTTATGTATATATCTTGACTCTTGATTTAATCTTCGTTTTGGTTGGAGATCAAAACAAAAGGCTCCTAATGCATGTAGAATGGAGGATCCAATCATCATACTAGAAGTTGAAACTTTTTCAATTTTGAATATTCCATGTAATAACATCCAGATAAATATTCCATCTATTTATGAAGTTATAAGGCGTGTGATATGTAAATGAACATAACAAAAGAAAGAAAGAAAAGAAGTAAAAGTAAACTAAAACTGGATTTGAAGAGTTATAACTAGACTAAAATTCTAACGACAATGGGTCTCTATCACGACCCGATTTCTTGGTCATGATGGCACCTACAACCCCCGAATAAGCGATCCAATCCCTGTAGACCAGAATGGTTAGTAATGGGATACCATCTAATACTTTAGCAGAGGAACGATATAAATAAGCGGAAGTAAGGGAAATATGCTAAAGAAAATAGATACAAGAATATATATACATCTGCGGAAGCTAAACTAAAACCCCAAAACTTGGTATCATAGTATAGAGCCAGAACTACATATAAGGACTACGAAACATCCAAAATAGTATATACACAACTGTCTCCGAGTAGTAATAGAGTATATGATACATAATATAAACTAAAGCTAAGCTCCAGTCGCCAAGAGCTCACCCTCAGTCTGGATAGTCCAAAAGGGCCACCAAGCACAAATCCCACAATCTAGTGGCAATGGCCCATACTAGGATCTACACCAGAAGATATAGAGTGTAGTATGCGCACCAATTGCAAATCAATCGGTATCCAATAGGTATCATAGGCCGAGTGGACACATATAAGATAAAAGACTAGTAATAAGCAGAATAGAAAATAATTAGTCACAGAAGGCAACAAATAAGTACACGGAAACTAGCAAAGAAGGAATACAAGAAGAAACAATACATATGGCTAGCTAAAAGAGTGCACATCACAGGCGAGAGGAAATAAACACATACCCGGGAACCTCGCAACAAAAAATATATAAAGAAGACTTTAGAAAGCAGGCGGTACACCGGTAACCTCAACAAATAGAGAAGGAGAGGAAGAAAACATTAAACATGCTCAAATACAAGGGACGATAACCCAACTAAGCAGGCAATCTCAAGTCAAGAATTCAACAACTGGAAGCCAAAGTTTAACCTTAACAATATCCAAAGTCATAAGAACAACAACAGTAACCAATAGAGCAAAATATCATCTACATTAAATACTACAACCATCGGAGGAAGAAAAGGAATGGGACATGAAAAAAGTGGTCAACGTCTATGGTACCAACTAGTAAGCCCAACCCAAGGATGCCCATTAGTACAAATTTATTCTATATATGCAAAGTCTGAGGAGTTTAAACCGTAACCTACATCGGGACCGAATTGCAAACACAAATCGTCACTTCTATGCCTTCCCCTTATGAACAGCCTCGGAAAGCTGCTACGCTATCAAGAACATAATCAAGGTGACAAGACGAGAAGAACGGCACACATATAGCTATACAGAAAATCGAGCCAAAAATTGAGTCGAAAAATGACCCTCGAGGGCCATGCAGTGAAACAGTAAATAAAATTCACAATTATGTCCGTGGTAAATTTATGAACCCATGCTTAAAATTTAAGCGCACATGGATTTTGTTTCGGAGCTCAAAATAGCCCTGAAGTACTAGTAATTCATGAGAACAAAAGTGGAGAATTGCGATTCATGAGAACATCGGAATTACAGCTACCACGAACAACCAAGCTCTCCAACGCAATTTTAACTAAAGAAAAATCAAGCTTGTAAGAGCCTCAACCATGGAGGTTTTTGAGCTTGAAGAGAAGAACAAGGCTTGAAGAAGAGGCTTACCAATGATAAAAGAGCGAGATTAACGATAATTTGGAGAATTACCATGAGCGCACATTCTTCTTGAGTAATTAGAGTTGGGAAAAATGAAGTTGGAGTTGAAAGAAGTGAAAGAAATTAGCTCAAAATTGTGAAAAACAAAAATTTAAAGAATGAAATTTGTGGAAATTAATGAAAATTAACAAGAGATTTTACCTATTCGCGAGGCCAAGAAACACACCCGGATCAGCAACAATTATTTCTCCAAGTTATGGATAAGAGCAGGTGAAGATTTGAAGGAATTTGGTGCAAAAATGGTGGAGAAAACGAGTTGGGAAGATGAGAGCAACAACTGAAACTAAAGCTGCCAACAACTATTTAAAGCTGGCCCGCAACAGAAAAATCTGCTATTTTCTAAACTTCTACAGGGCATTCTGGGCACAATCGAAACCTGATACTCACAAACCAATAGAGCAATTTGAGTGGAAACGATATTTCAAACTCACTGGAATTAACAAATTTACCAACGGAGATTGATTTAATGAAAAGTGGTCCCCATGCCCAAAACTAACTCGGAACTCAATAGCCCTAAATAAGTCCAGAAGCCCCGGGACTCGAACCAAAGGTTTTCCTAGCCCAAAGTCGACATTATGGATCTAATAGCGTAGATGGAATTTCCATCCGAGGCTGTATTCTCCGAATGTTAACCAAAGTCAAACTTTTAAGTTCAACTTGGCTAAAACACAAAACCCAGAAAAAGCTAAATCGAAAGCTCCCAGAACCCGACCCAGGGTCCATCCAGACCAAAAACCACGCTCTGGAGCTAAAGAAACTGTCAGAATTCGATTCTGAGCACGTTTACCAAGAATGTTGTCTAAAGTCAATGATATTCTAAGTTAAGGCTCTAAAATAGGCAAAAGGGCAAAACGACAAAACGAACGACCAGGGCACCAAACCACGGGTCCCAGCAAGTCATACATGACTTGGGGCTGCTATAGGAAAGCTCTAGC
This sequence comes from Jaltomata sinuosa, assembly GCA_003996215.1. Lineage (NCBI taxonomy): Eukaryota > Viridiplantae > Streptophyta > Magnoliopsida > Solanales > Solanaceae > Jaltomata > Jaltomata sinuosa. Next base: position 18,484 of record QJPP01007154.1, on the reverse strand, counting down.
AGTACAAAGAAAGCATAAATGTGAAAAAGACCAGAAGGGTCATTACATCATCCACTACTAAAAAGGACTTTCGTCCTCGAAAGTCAAGAAGAAAGAGGTACCTGAAGGCTCAAACAACTACAGATACTAGGCCTACATATCTCTCTCGGTCTCCTAGGTAGCCTCCTCGACTAGAAGATGCCTCCACTGAATATTTATGATAGGAATGTCCCTAGACCTCAAGCTCCTCACATCTCTGGCCAATATTGCAACTAGATCCTCGACAAAGGAAAAGCTCTCATCCAACTGAACTGACTCCAAATGCAATACATGAGACTCATCTGGAACATACCGTCTCAACATCAAAATATAAAACACCATATCCATAGCTGAAAACATCAGAGGCAAGGCTAATTGAGAGGAAACACTACCAACTCTCTGGAGGATCTCAAACAACCCAATATAACTGGGGCTAAGATTGCCCCGCCGACCAAATCTCATCATGCCCTTCATGGGCGACACATGGAGTAATAACCAATCACCAATGCTGAACTCCAGGGCACGAAGTCTACGATCAGCGTAGCTCTTCTACCTACTATGAGCAGCTCGAAGTCTATCCTGAATCACCCTAATTCTATCAAAGGAGTCCCGAAGTAAATCAGTACTCTGTGCCCTAGAAACACTACCAACTCTCTGGAGGATCTCCAATGGCCAAATATAACTGGGGATAAGCTTGCCCCACCGACCAAATCTCATCATGCCCTTCATGGGCGACAAATAGAGTAATAACCAATCACCAATGTTGAACTCCAGGTAACAAAGTCTACGATCAGCGTAGCTCTTCTACCTACTCTGAGAAGCTCGAAGTCTATCCTGAATTACCCTAACTCTATCTAAGGAGTCCCAAAGTAAATCATTACTCTGTGCCCTAGTCTCCAATTCATCAAAGCAACCAACCAGCGATCCGCAATGCCTACCATACAATTCCTCGAAAGTTGCCATGCCAATGCTAGAATGGAAGTTATTATTATACACAAACTTGGCCAAAGGCACAAACTGATCCCAAGAACCTCAAAAATCAAGAACACAGGCTCAAAGTATGTCCTCCAGGACCTGGATGGTCCTCTTTGACTGGCCATCTGTCTGAGGGTGGAAAGCAATACTAAGATGAACCTTTGTACCCAAATCTCGCTGAATAGATCTTTAAAACTAAGATGTGAACTGAGTGCCATGGTCTGAAATGATAGAAGCTGGGACCCCGTACAATCGAACAACCTCACGAAGGTAGATCTAAGCTAAACTCTCTGTACCGTAAAAAGTCTGAACCAGTAAGAAGTGTGCTGACTTAGTCATCCTACGAACACTCACCCAAATAGAATCAAACCCCCGAGAGGTATGAGGCAAACCAACAATAAAATCCATAGTAATCCCTTCCCACTTCCACTCAGGAATGGGAAGTCACTGCATGAACCCACCAGGTCTCATGTGCTCGAACTTCACCTGCTGATAGTTCAAGCATCGAGATACAAACTCTGCTACATCTTGCTTCATACCACTCCACCAGTAAAGCTGTCTCAAGTCTCTATACATCTTCGCTGCACTAAGATGAATGGAGTATCTAGAATAATGTGCCTTATGGAGTATCAACTGAATCAAATCACCAACCCTCAAAACATAAAGTCAACCACCAAACCTTAGAACCCCATCTGAATCTAGAGTAGCGCAACTGGCCTCACCCTGAACAACCTGATCTTGAAGGTCACACAAGCTCTGATCCTCAAACTATCAGCTCTAAATTTGATCAACTAGAGTAGAACGAACCTCAATACTAGTAATAACTCTGCAAGGATATGATAAGTCAAGCCTAACTAAAAAGTTAGCCAAGGACTGGATTTCCAAGACTAACGGTCTCTCAAGAACTGAAAGTGATGATAGGCTGCCCATACTCACCCCCTTTAGACTCAAGGCATCCGCTACCACATTTGTCTTTCCCGGATAATATAAAATGGTGAAATCATAGTTCTTCAGTAACTCTATCCATCTCCTCTGCCTCAAGTTCAACTCTTGTTGACTCGTAATGTACTGAAGACTATGATGGTTGGTGAATATCTCACAATGAACTCCATATAAGTAGTGCCTCCATATCTTGAGTGCGAAGACTACCTCCACCAACTCCAAGTCATGAGTGCGGTAGTTGCACTCATGAACCCTCAGTTACCTCGATGCATATGCTATCACTCGACCCTGCTGCATCAATACACAACCAAGACCAACCCCGGAAGCATCACAATACACGACAAAACTCTAACCCTCAACTGGTAAAGTCAAAATTGAAGATGAAGTCAATAACGACTTAAACCTCTGAAAACTATACTCGCACTGATACGACCACTGAAATGGAACATCCTTCCTAATCAGCATAGTAAAGGGTGTTGGTATGGAGGAAAATCCCTGAATGAACTGCCTGTAGTAACCCGCTAACCCAATAAAGTTGCGAACCTTGGTAGGAGTAGTAAGTCTGGCCAATCACGAACCACTGAAATCTTACCCGTGTCCACTCTAATACTATCTTTAGACACCACGTGCCCTAGGAATACAACTGACTCAAGCCAGAACTCGCATTTTTAGAACTTGCCATAAATCCAATGATCACTTTAAGTCTGAAGTACAGTCCTCAAGTATTGCTCATGCTCGACTCTACTCCGAGAGTATACAAGAATTTCATCTATGAAGACTATCATGAATATATCCAAGTATGGGCTAACCACCCTATACATCAAGTCCATAAAAGTTGTGGAGGCATTGGTCAACCCAAAAGACATCACCAGGAACTCATAATGGACATAATTTGTCCTGAATGTTGTCTTAGTGATGTCCTTTGCCTTAATCCTCAACTGGTGGTAGCTGGACCTCAAATCAATCTTCAAAAACACGGCTAAACCCTGAAGCTGATAAAACAATTCAGCAATCCTCGGCATCGGATACCTATTCTTCACTGTCACCCTATTTAACTATCGATAATCAATACACATCTGAATCGACCCATCCTTCTTCTTAACAAATAGAACAGGAGCACCCCAAGACGACACACTCGATCTAATAAAACCCTTAGCTAAAAAAACCTGGAGCTTCTCCTTAAGCTTTCTCAACTCAGCAAGAGATATATTATAGGGAGAAATAGAATTGGTCCTGGTGCCCATCTCTAACTCAATAGCGAAATCAATATCTCTCTCAGGTGGAAGGCCTGGATGGTCAGTAGGGAATACATCTAGGAAGTCTCTAACCATAGGAACAGACTTAAGGGATGAAGGTTCAGCACTAGCATCTCAGACATATGCTAAGATAGACAAACGCCCTTACGAAACCAGCTTTCTAGCTCAAAGACAGGAGATTATCCCAGACGGTGCACGGCTAACAGAACCCTGCCATACAACAGGGGATACACCAGGAATGGCGATGGTAACAGTCTTGGCATAACAATCCAAAACCGCACGGTGAGGGGATAACTAGTCCATGCCTAGTATTATATCAAAATCTAACATATCAAGTATCATCAAATCACCCTAGGTATCCAAATCACCAACATATATCATACAAGATCTCATAATCCGATTCACTATTAAAGAATCTTGTACTGGGTCAAAATAGAAATAGGAATAGATAACGGCTCACTAGCCAACCCCAAACAAAGAATAAAGTAGGCATATACATATGAACATGTAGATCCAGGATCAAATAAAGCATAAGCTAGTCGATGGCATACAAAAATTGTACCTATGATCTGAGCATCTGAGGCCTCTGCCTCCGGTCTTCCAGGGACTACATAGAACTGACAGTGACCCCCACCTGACAAATCTCTATCCCTACCACATATCCTGCCTCGTGTGCCACCACCTCTACCCTGACCACCACTTTTTCAAGCCATTGGCTGAGCCGATGGAATGGCTGGCTGAACTGTACCCCACTGGGGGAAATCTCTAATAAAATTACCACTAACTCCACACTCATAGCAGGATGTACCTCGCTGGGGGAAATCTATGGAAAAATAATCGTTGGCTCCGCACTTATAGCAAGGCCCTGACAGCCCGCACTGCCGAGACAAAGCCGCTGAACCTGTATGGTCACCTCAACCTGATTCCCCAGAAGTAGTACCTCTAAAAGACTGACCACTGTGACTATACTGACTGCTCTGACCCTCCTCAAACTGAGAACCATAAGTCTGAAGTGAAGCCTATACTAGTCGACTAGACTAACCCTGGTGCCTCTGTGGCTAATGACCTCAGCCCCACTGGCCTGAACCCCTACCACCATAATGAGAACTACTAAAGCTACCCTGATGTTGAGGCCTCTTATCTCTGGCCCAGGTGTCATGATGATGTGAATCCTCTATAGTAAGAGCATAGTCAATAATAGCCTAGAATGATTGACCACTTGCAACCAATATCTTTACAGACTCTCTAAACTCTCTCTGTAGCCCCCAAACAAATCTATGGACTCTGTCAGACTCAGTAGGCATAATCATGGCCCTAAATGGAGCAAGATGATGGAAACAGGTCTCGTACACTGAGACGGTCATGGTATCCTAATTAAGTCTTGTGAACTCCTCTCTTCGCCTCTATCTGTCGCTCAGAGGTAAGAACTTGGCCATAAAGGCCTCATAAAACTCGGACCAAGTCAAAGGAGGTGACTATGATGGTCTGCAAGCAACCTGGGCCCTCTACTATAACTTTGTTAGGCCCTCCAGCTTATATGTAGTATAGCCAACCCCGTGAGTCTCCAGCAACCCTAGATGATGCAACATCTCCTCACAAGTAGTAATAAAGTCATAGGGCTCCTACCCAGAAGTACCAGCAAACCTCGGAGGTGCCAATCTCAAGAATCTACCCAATGCTTTGTGCTCTGTCTCTGTCATAGATGGGAGAGGAGCAAGAGGCTGTGCAACTGATGGGACTAGAATAACCTCAGCATAGTAAGACACAGTAACAGGGTATGCTCCTGAACTCGGTGCACCCAAGGCTTCCCCCTGAGCGGATGTTTGTTCTGCCTAAGAAGGCCGCTCTCCAATCATACCCAACAACTTTAAGAGTAAGCCCCGAATATCTAAAGGTTAAGCTCGGGCTGAAGATGGCACTGAAGCTGGTGGTACCTAGGTTGGGCCCTAGTCCACATGCTGCTCGGGAGCAAACTTTGGCTCATGATCATGCTCGGGCCATGTCTCAACTCTAACATCTACCACTTCTCAGGGACTTCCTCTACCCTTACCTCTATGACCTCTTTGGCCCCTAGCTAGAGTCGGAGGCTCATCTTTGCCCGACGTCGATGATCTCATACGAGCCATCTGCGGAAGAATGAACGTGAACAAGTGAGATTTCAAGAAACTACCAAGGATTATGCATGATACAAAAGAAAATAAGAGAGTCATATTACCTAAGATGGTATATAGCCTCCCAAAGATTGAGTACATACATCTCCGCCTTGATCTGCAAGACTCTACTAGACATTGGCTCCTATACTGATAATACCGATGAACCTAGGCTCTGATACCAAGCTGTCACGGCCCGACTTCTCAGTCATGATGGCACCTATAATCCCTTGGTAGGCGAACCAATCCTTGTAGCCCAGAATGGTTAGTAATGGGCTACCATCTAACACTTTAGTGAAGGAACGATATAAATAAGCAAAAGTAAGGGAAATAAGCTTAAGAAAGTAGATGGAGGAATATATATACATCTGCAAAAGCTAAACCAAAACCCCAAAACCTGGTATCATAGTATAGAGCCAAAACTACAAATAAGAAGTGTGAAGCATCCAAAATAGTATATACATAATTATCTTCGAATAGTAACAGAGTACATGATACAAAAGATAAACTAAAGCTAAACAGAGCTCACCGTCAGTCTGGATAGTCCAAAAGGTCACCAAGCACGAATCACACAATCTAGTAGGGATGGCACACACTAGGATCTGCACCAAAAGATGCAGAGTGTAGTATGAGCACCAATTGCAAAGAAACCAGTACCCCGTAGGTATCATAGACCAACTAGGTACATATAAGATAAAAGAGCAGTAATAAGCAGAGTAGAAAATAATTACTCACAGAAGGCACGAATAAGTACACGAAAGCTAGCACATAAGGAATACAAGCAGGAAGAATACATATGGCTAGCTAAAACAATGCACATCATAGGCAAGGGAAAGAAACACGTACTCGGGATCCTTGCAACAACAAGTATATAAACAAGAGTTTAGAAAGCAGGCAGTATACTGTTAACCTCAACGAATAAAGAAGGAGAGGAAGAAAATAGTAAACATGCTCGAATATAAGGGATGATAACCAAACTAAGCATGCAATCAAACCCTTTGGCATCCCATAATACCGTAGGGTACAATAAAAAAAAAGCAAGCAAGGGTGGTACCTCACACAAATGAATGATATGACATTCCATGCTAAGCCAAGAGTGATAGTAGTATCGTATGTTACCCACTTCTGGCATCCTATAAGGCCCAAAAGATAGGATCCATGAAAGTTCAAACTTGTATACCCCCTTCCGGCACTCGCAGCACGTAGCCCCTAGTTCAGAATGGCAAGGTCTATGGAGGCCTCAGGCCAACATACTAGATTCCCCGCAATCTAGAAAATCCCCAAGTAAACCTACTCGAAGAGTGTCCAGGTCTCAATCAGTAAGTCAAATAGTCCTAGCACACGGCGCCGCCGAGTTTAGCATCACCCTATAAGTTGTAGTTAAACAAGTCTAGTGCTTGACCCCGCCGAGTCTAGTATAAGTGGAAATAGTGATAAAACATCCTTTAATTCCCCCTTACAACAAGAAGATCCATTAAGACTGTACCAAAACTCCTTTTCAATTATTTTCACCAAAAACGGGACCCACAGGCCATGCAAGGTTTATAAATTCAGCAATAGTAGGCCCGAAGCCAAAACTGTAGTAAAATCATGAAGAAATTTCCTCTATATGCATGATGAATGGTATACAAAATCACAATAGTGTCCCCCGACCCACAAGCAACCTATCGGCCCTGCACAGGCTCTAATCATTCTACAACATAGATAGCCAGCTCTACAATAATAATAATGATGTCCGAGACTCACGAACATTCTCATATAACCCACCATCTATGTTCCAGAGTCAAACAAGGCCATATAGGACCACAAGGGTGATAATATCATCTATAGCAAATACTAGAACCATCGGAGGAAGAAAAGGAATGGGATATGAAAAAAGCGGTCAAGGTCTGTGGTACCAACTAGTAAGCCCAACCCAAGGATGCCAATTAGTATAATTTTATTCTATATATGTGAAGTCTAAAAAGTTTAAACGGTAACCTACCTCGGGGCCGAACTGCAAACACGAACTCTCACTCGTGTGCCTTCCCCTTTCGAACAGTCTCGGAAAGCTGCCACGCTATCAAGAACATAATCGAGGTGTCAAGACAAGAAGAACAATACCCATATTGCTATACAGAAAATCGGGCTGAAAATCGAGTTGAAAAATGACCCTCGGGGCCCGTGCAGCAAAACAGAAAATAAAATTCACAATTATGTCCGCGGTGAATTTAGGATTCCATGCTCTAAATTTGAGCGCAAACGAAGTTCGTTTCGGGGCTCAAAAAAGCCTCGAAGTACTACTAATTCATGAGAACAAAAGAAGAGAATCACGATTTCCATGGGTGGAAACGTACCAATTTAGAAGCAAGAATCGACCACGGACCAGAACTATAGCTATCATGAACAATCAAGTTCTCCAATGCAGATTTAACCCAAGAAAAATCAAGCTTTTAAGATCCTCAACCATGGAGGTTTGTGAGCTTGAAAAGAAGAACAAGGTTGAAGAAGACAAGGCTTACGAACGATAAAGGATCGAGATTAACGATAATTTGGAGAATTCCCACGAGCCCACACTATTCTTGAGTAATTAGAGTTGAGAAAAATGAAGTTGGAGTTGAAAAAGTGAAAGAAATAAGCTGAAAATCGTGAAAAACAAGAATTTAAATAATGAAATTTATGGAGATTAACGAAAGTTAACAAGAGATTTTACCTATACACGAGGCCAAGAAACATACCCAGATCAGCAACAATTATTCCTCGAAGTTATGGGTAAGAGCAAGTGAAGATTTGAGGGAATTTGGTGTAAAAATAGTCGAAAAAACGAGTTAGGAAGATAAGAGCAACAACTGAAAATAAAGCTGCCAACAGCTATTTAAAGCTTGCCCGCAACAGAAAAATCTGCATTTTTCTAAACTTCTACGGGGCATTCCGGGCACAATCAGAACCCGATACTCACAAACCAATAGAGCTATTTGAGTGGAAATGACATTCAGGACTCAATGTAATCAATGAATGAACCAACGGAGATCTTTTTAAGGAAAAGTGGGCCCCATGCCAAAAACTAACTCGGAACTCAATACCCCAAAATAAGTCTGAAAGCCCCGGGACCTGAATCAAAGGTTTTTCTAGCCCAAAGTCGACATTCTAGAGATAATAGCATGGACGGAATTTCCATCCGAGGTGGTATTCTCCGAATGTTGACCAAAGTCAAACTTTCAACTTCAACTTGGCTAAAACACAAAAACCCAGACAAAACTAAATCGAAAGCTCCCAGAACCCGACCCGGGGTTCACCCAGACCAAAATTCATGCTCTGGAGCTAACAAAACTATCATAATTCGATTCAGATCATGTTTACCAAGAATATTGACTAAAGTCAATGATATTCTAGGTTGAGGCTCTAAAACAGGCAAACGGCCAAAACGACCAAGGCACCGAATCACTGGTCCCGGCAAGTCATAAATGACTTGGGTCCGCTATAGAAAACCTCTAACAATAGAAAGAAGGCGTAAACGCAAAAATAACTGGAAGGATCATTACAGTCTGGGCACATTACCACTATTATTGTGTAAAGTTTTACGTCACCCCACCCGTTACCCCTAACCGCAAAAAGTCTAATGTCACATGACCTATTTCTTGCATATCTTACAATGGTATATATAATGTGAGACTATGTGTGCAATTTGGATTGTGGTTATTTCTTGCAATCAATATTTACACTTAAGTCTGACCCTACATAATAAAGGTTCAAACAAATAAACGCAACACATTTTAAAATCAAACATCAAGTGTGAGAAAGTTCTTTTATATGATAAATTTTTTCCTTCGAACGGGCTTGTACATGGGATGACATAAACTTTAAGACAGCCTGGCAAGTAGGATCTTGAAGCTCTGAAACAAAATTTATCTATTGGATCTATCATTAAACTATAAATACTAAGATTAACTATTAGTAGTATGAGTGTTTACCTAAGCTTATAATCTAGTTAAACTGACATTTAATTTTTTTCATTTACATAAAATGCATTTGGTAAACACAGAAATGCATGTAAGTAAAAATTAACTAAAATACAGAATTTGATTATCTCCAACCTATGATTTTTTATCTTATAAACATTTTTTGTTTGACCAAGTCCTTTACTATTTTATCTTTAATAGTTTTCTAATTCTAAAAATATCTATCCCAAAATAAAACCCCTAATTTTTTCCTCACTTCGTATATGACGTTCCTTTATTTGTTTAATATGAAATAATTTTGACAATTTTTTAAGGATATTTTAGTAGAAGAAAATTTTATCAATAATTTTTTGTCAAACATATTAATTGATTATTATCAGTTTCAACACCTCTAACAAAACTAGAAACAATTTATTTATAAAATTAATTTTCATACTTAATGTCATGATCGAGATGAGCCGTGATTGGAACCCACGCCAACCCTCCAATGGGAGAACCAAATAAACCAATCCAAACTCTAAGACCTAATCAATTCCCAGAAAATAGATAGACATTTCACTTAAGTCATAAATAAATAATGTTTATATAAGTAATGAAAGAATGTGCAAAAAAAATCAACTTAACATATACCAAAAAGTAAAAGTCATCGTCCAGAACTACTAACTAACATAGTCTAAGAATTTAACATCCACTAAAAGAAATAAGAATAGAGAGTTCAATTGTCCAAAAGAAGGACAATAACTCGTGGAGGATCCATAGTAGCCTTGGAAATAGTGCTCACCCTTGGATCTAAAGTCGATCTCTCTACTCTAGCCGAGGTCACATGTTAGCCTCTGGAACACGGTCTGTACTCAACAAAAAAAGAGCACTGGGTAGTATCAGTACTACACACTATGTATTGGTAAGTATCATAGGTCGATCCAATAATATAACATGTGAATCGAAAAACACATAACAAGTAATAGGAATCTAACACTTAGCATATAAGCAACCAACAGATAGTCCTTCAAGTTAATTCAACAACAATCAAGTCAAGTTTACAAATCATAAAATAACACCTTAATAGAGAAAAGGAGTAACCACACGTAACAACTATCTCACGTATCACTATACCCATCAATCTCTAGTCTCACCTCAGTTCTCAGCCAAACTCATCATAGTAGTATTACATTAATACCAAGCAAGGTAAAATGTGTACATACATCCTATGTCTTTGTACCATACTGTAATGACCCTCTCGGTAACTTTTTTTGATTTTCGTGCTTTTTTCTAGTGTTTTGATCTTTCCCACAATGTGGCTATAGGTCATTTATGACTTACCGAGATTGATGGTTCAGTTCTCGAGTAGTCCATTTGTGTTTTAAGCCCATTTCCCTATTTTGAAACTATAAAAGCTGGTAGAGTTGACTTTGGTCAGCATTTGGATAAGACAACCTCGGATGAAAATTTCATCAGCGTTGTTAGCTTCAGGATATTAACTTTGGGCTAGACGGACCTTTGGTTTGGGTCCTGAGGATTCCAGACTCATTTTAGGCTATTATGTTCCTTTTTAGTAAAAGTTAGGTCTTAGGCGTGGGACCCACTTTTTATTGAGGCTATTTTAGAGGTATAATAGGTGCTTTTACTTATTTTCTTATTTATTTTTGTTCCTTCTGCTTATAATTCCCGTTAGTGTGTAATTGTGGGCCCGAGGTTAAGCATGGATTGGACAGAGTTCCAGGTTAGTTCTCTTATTTGGAGGGTGTTTTACCCTATTTGCTTGGTACTATGCTATATTCTCTAAATTTGGAAAGTTACATGTTCATACTGCATCTGCATGGATAGCGGTACGAGAATAGAAGAAAATATGGGATTTTTGGTTTAAGCTCAAGATTTTTCAACTTTTACTATGCTTTTTGGATTTTAAAGGATATATCTCATATTTTATCACTAGTTTTGGAAAGGAAAAAAAGTACCACTTTTTATGCCGGTTCGAGGGATATTTCCAGATCTTTTCTCCATTTACTTTCTATTGATGAGTTTGATGTTTGATTCTAGGCTGCCAAGTGAGAACATATCTGGGTTTTACTTTTATGCATATATTGATGAGTCTGAGGTGAAATTCCAGGTATAGGGGGAACTAGATACTAGGTTTTTATATTTCTGCATTTGCCACATTTTTCATCATATCATGTCATGATACATTCCATTTACTTGAGTGTACTTGGATTGTGTGTTGCCTTTGTTTATTATTTTTATCTTCACCGTAAGCTTAGATAGTCATGTTTACTTTTGATAACTATATTTAGGTGGATCCCTCTAGCTAATTTACTTTCCTGTAATTTATATTGTATATTATCTTTCTGATCTCGGTCATCATATGATGTCTACTGAGTACCCCATATTTTTGTACTCATACTATATTTATGCATCTTTTTCTGATGTTGCAACTAGTATGAGCCATCCTCGTTAACCCTCTAGTCATTCGTGGCTATCTATTGTTCGTATCATGATGAGCTCCCAGTATTTGGAGGTCTTTTACTGCTTTTCATCTACTTTTCTATCTATATTTTCTATTTTGGATAGACAGTACATATTGTATAGCTTTATTCAGTACTTCAGATGCTTGTATAGCGGGGAAACCAGGTCCAGGTTGGTTTGAATATGTTTATCTTCTCGATCACTTTGTGTCCATTTTTGTATATTTATTACTATTGGTATGTATATATATTGTTGGCCCTTTTCTTGTATATCTCCCTTTTATTTTTTGTTACTTTAAAATTTTTATTGTACTTCCACATTTTTGGGTTGGCTTGCCTACCAGAGAGTTAGGTAGGCGTCCTCTAGGCCTAATTTTTGGTCGTGATAGAGTGGTATCAGAGATTTAGGTTCACCGATCTTAACTGTACAAGATCAAATTGTCTAGTAGAGTCATATGGATAGATATCATGACATCCGTATCCTATCTGCGGGAGGCTATAGGACATTCATAGGAAAGATTCCATCTTTTTTGATTACTTATCGTGCGTCCTTGACCGTATCAACTACTAAATATCTTTTGTTTCACTCTTTCTTAGATGGTTTGGACGTGATCAGCGACAGGTGAGGAAGATACCTCTGTGCCTACAGTTAGAGCCCTAACTAGGGGATGGGGTAGAGGATGACTTAGAGGTCAAGGTAGGGAACGAGCTGTGATACCAACTCGGGCCCAGGCTAGATTACTATCATCAAAGATAGATATTGGGGTGAGAAGATGCATTACGAGCTGGAGTGTATATGTCCAGCCCAACATTTGGCAAGTTTTGTGGCTACTCCGGTACTACATGATACTTTTGTTCACCTGCTTGGGTTTCTTGAAGGTATGTCACAGCCAATAGCTTCGCCCGGTGCTCCAATTGGTTCTTTTATTAGGACTCTAGCTGAGGCAGCGCGACAGGGTTCAAGAGTGCAACTTGCTACTGCAGTTCCTTGATTCGAGGTATGTCCAGTTACTACCATTATTCCTCCTATTCCAGCTAGGCCTGTTATGACTTTTGAGGAGAAAAATATGCTTGATAGGTTTCTGAGGTTGGGTCCCCTGAGATTTTTTGGTGCTCCTAGGGAGGATGAGCATGAGTTTCTGACTACTTGCTAGGAGAGTTTGTATAACCTCAGGTTAGTTGAGTTTCACTAAGCATATTACACCGTGTTTCAGCTGGATGGTCTAGCAAAGCAACGGTGGAGGCCTTACATAGCTTGCAGACATGCCAGGTCACCTCTACTTTCTTGGGCAGAGTTCTTCATAACTTTTTTGGAGAAGTATATACCATGTAGTTTGAGAGAGCGGTTGATGGGTGAGTTTTCCAGGTTGGAGCAAGGATCCATGTCTATGTAGAGTACATGGTCCATTTCCATGGGTTGGCTAGGCATGCCACCATAATTCTGCCCACCAGCATGAGAGGGTGCGTCGCTTTGTTAGAGGTTTAAATTTACAGCTCCATTTTTCTACAAAGGGTATAGTAGCATCAGGCTAGTCCTTCCTGGAGGTGGTGTATCATGCCCGCAATATTGAGGGTGTACTTCACGAGGCTCAAGAGGGAAGCGATAAGAGGCCCTGCCATCAGGGTAGTTACAATGGTCTACCATCTTGAGGTAGAGGCTTTTTTTGTAAAGGTCAGTATCAGTAGCATTTTTAGCTGAGCCAGCCTGTTCAAGCAGCATTACAGATTTCCAAGGGTTAGGGTAGCTAGAGTATGGTTTAGGTTTCATAAGGTGCTCATTCTGGGTCCACAAATCATGGTAGTCATTCTGATTTAGCCAAGTCATCATAGCAAAGTATAGTTGGCCAGGGTTATTATGAGTGTTGTTAGTTGGGCTACCTTGCTAGGGAGTGTCCTTCAATGCAGCACCATAGAAGACATGATCAGCATATTCAGACCTCCAAGGTTCTATCACCACCACTCAAAGGAAATGCACAGGGTAGTAGAGGTGGTCCCCAGGGTACTAGAGGTTGTCCTTGGTCTGGTAGATTAGGTGGTCATGGTGGTCAGAGCCACATGTATGCTTTTTCTAGGTCGTCCAGAGGCCGAGACTTTAGATGCTATTATCACAAGTACAATCTCTATTTTCCATCAGTCAGCTTCTGTATTATTTGATCCGGGGTCTATATTTTTGTATGTGTCTGCTTTTAGGCTACCGTCTAGAGTGTGCTTGTGTGTCACTACTTCTGCCTTTGCATTTAGCTACCCCTCGAGGAGATTCTTTAGTAATAGATCATGTTTATTGGTCTTGTGTGGTGACTATTCTAGGGAATGACACGTGGGTAGACCTTGTTGTGCTAGATATGGTTGATTCGATGTGATTTTAGGCATGGATTAGTTGTCTCTCTACTATGCAGTCTTAGTTTGCTTCACCAAGACCATTACTCTATGGATGCCTGGTATCCCTCCTATAGTATGGAAGGGTGTTGATAGCCACTTACCGAGGGGAGTTATATCTTTCCCGAGTGCCTAGCGATTGGTTGGGAAGGGGTGCTTACCTTACCCTGTTTGAGGTTCTTTATGTTAGGCGGTGCAGATCTTCGATGGGTTGGCTTGATGCCTTTGAGGTTAGACCGTGGGGGTACTAACTTGCTTTGTGATTCTATAGAAAGATTTTGGGTCATTTAGGAGAGACTTTGCACTACCCCGAGTAGGCAGAAGAGTTATACTAACTGGAGGGTCCGAGACTTAAGAGTTTATGGTTGGTAATCGTGTGTTTCTTTAGGTGTCACCCATGAAGGGAGTGATGAGGTTCGAGAGGAAGGTCAAGCTCAGTCCTTGGTTTGTTGAGCCATTTGAGATTATTCATCGCATTGGGGAGGTTGCTTATCAATTTTCCTTGCATCCTGCTCTTTCAGGTGTTCATCCCATTTTCCACGTTTCTATGTTGTGGTGATATGTTCCAAATGAGTCTCATGTGCTTCGATGGTATTTGTTTCACTTGGATGAGTCTCCTGCCTTTGAGGAGGGGCTTATTACTATTTTGGACAGGCAGGTTAGAAAGTTGAGGTCCAAGGAGATTTAATCAGTTAAGGTTCACTAGTGGCATTATCCTGTCGAGGAGTCTACTTCAGAGATGGAGAACAACATATGGACATGCTATCCTCACCTTTTTGAGCCTTCAGGTAATTCCCTTTATTTGACTTTTGAGGACCAAAGTCTGATTAGTAGTGGATGTTGTAATGACCCTATAGATTATTTTCTTGATTGTCGTGCTTTTTCTGCATTTCAAGCTTTCCCACAGTAGCTACAAGTCATGTATGACTTGTTGGGACTGACAGTTTGGTTCTTGGATAGTTCATTTGTGTTTGAAGCTTATTTCTTTCTTTTGAATCTCTTAAAGCTGGTAGAGTTGACTTTTGTCAATATTCAGAGAAGATGGCCTCATATGGAAATTTCATTAGTGGTGTTACCTCTGAAATATTGACAATAGGATAGAGGGACCCTTAGTTCGGGTCAGAAGGCTTTCAGACTTGTTTTGGGATATTACGTTCCTTTTCGGTAAAATTGGGTTTTAGGCATCGGGCCTATTTTTCATCAAGGCGATCTCCGTTAGGAATTTCATCATTTCCATCGAGTTTGGAATGCTATTTTTGATAGGGTAGCATGTTTTGTTTGTGTTCACGGGGTTCCGAATTACCCCCGAAGACACATCTTATAACTTTAAGGATTTCTAGTTTTTGCTATGTGTTGCAGGCTATTTTGGTCATCACGATCGTGAGGTGACTGTTATGTTCGCAAATGTCTAGCCTTATGACCATCATGATCATAAGGGGTTCTTCTTGATCATAATGAAGGCCGGCTAGGACCCGGTCAAGCTTCTTCTTTGCAATTGTGTGGCTGGAACGTCGCGATCGTAATGGTCTGGCCAGCGTGATCATCGTAATCACATGGGGTGTATCTCGTGATCGGGATGTAGGACCCCTGGTACTTATTTAAGATGCCAATTTCATTTTGTCCTCCTCATTTCCAAATTTACTCCATTGTTAAAAATCTTGGAGCTATTTCAAGGCTTATTTCTCATCCCTTATTATTTGGTGAGTTTTCCATAATTCCATGCCCCTTTTTCCGTCATTCTATTCTCGTTATCTTCTGCTTAAAATTCCATTAATTCCTTGTTAAAAACTCTTGATCAAGTGGACTTTCGAAGCTGTTTGGGACCCTAAAATGAGTCCTATTTGCGCTTAAATTTATGGCAAGGGTTTATATACCAAATACAAACATAACTATAAAATTTGTTTTCTATTTTGTTGTGGGGACCCTGTGGGTCATTTTCCAACTCGATTTCTGGCACAAAATTACATAGCAATATGAGTGTCATTCTTATCATCTTGACACTTGGATTATTTTTATGATAACGTGCAACATTCTAAGGGTTGTCAGAACGGGAAGGCACACGATTGACGATTTGTGCTTGCAGTTCGGCCCTGAGGTAGGGTACGGTTTATCATTCCTTAGACTTGGCTTAGTTAGATTATATATTGTAATGACCCTTTTGGTCATTTCCACATATACATTTTCCTTGAACCGTTAGAGCTTGTTTTTAGTGGCCCCAAGTCACTTAAGGCTCGTCAGGACCGGTATTTCGGTACCGGGTCCATTTGTTTGATCGTAAGGTTCTTTGATAAATTTTCTGAACTTTGGGTCAAATGTCTCGGAGCTTTTCTCTCAATATATAGGGAGTTAGAAGTCCCCCAAAATACCAAATCGAAGGTCTACGAGTCTAGTTTTCAACGCACAAAACCTCACATCCAACTGATCTCGGAGTAAAACGTTATGACTGTTTTACCGCGGACTGTCTGGCAAAAAATGGGTTGCGAACCGGGTCGCGAATCGGGTCGGGTTAAACTCGATTTAAGCCTCAACTTTACGTTTTAAAACGCCATTTAAGTTCCGAAACAGTGATAAAACATAAGGGAGGATCCCGAGAGAATTCTTGAGTATCAAAATCGTGCGTTGGTAAATTACGAGCCTAAGCTTAAGAATTTTATTAGCATCGTGCGTGTATTTGAAAATACTTTATTTAAAAGTTGAATTTGGTAAAAATTATATTATTATTTCCTTTTCAAAATATTTTAAAGGTTTATGAAAAATATTTTGTTACGATATAATTGTATATGTATTCATTTTATAAAGTTTTTATACACCGTAATACTTTAATGGAGATAGTAAACTTAATTACGTTGAAATTTATTAATATAATATAGTAGGTTTTGTTTGAAATAATTTTCTATGAATTATGGTATATTTAAAATATTATATTTATTTTACCACGAATTTTATGCAATACCCGAGTATATAAATAACGGGATAGAAATAGTGTTTTGTTGTCTTGTAAGTACCACCTCCACTCCACGTGTAGGTGGAGGGGGTGGCCAGGAATCACTAACAGTGAAGGGTGGCATCTTTGGAATTAGTGGCAGTACATTTACATATGTACACTTTGCTGACTTTAGCAAAGTGGATAAACTCATGTATGCCTACTTTCTTTGTGCATATGCACAAATATACTTACAGAGTATTGTAGAGTTTTGATGGGAAGAAAATGTTTTCACGTTTTATTTAATCTCTGAAAGAAAATCAATTATCGACATGAAGTTATTCAAGCTCAAATCCGATTCTGATTTAGTTTTGGATTTTCTCGGAGTGGTTCGAGCTTGGACATCATCTTAGCAGCTTGTCATCGGACGACAGGTAGGTTACGGTTTATTTTCCCTAGACTCCGCATATATAGGATAAAATTGTATTAATGGGCATCCTTGAGTTGGTTTATTAGGTTGGTACCACAGACCTCGACCGCTTTATTCATATCCACCTACTTTTGTTCCTCCGTTGCTTGTAGTATTTGCCGGTATATTTTATTTACCCTTGTGGTCCTGTGAGGCCTTGTTGACTCTGGAACATAGAAGGTGGGATTTTGGGAATGTCCGTGAGTACCGGGCATAGAATTATCCTACTAGGCTGGTTATGCTTGCTGAGTAGCTGTGGGCCTGTGCAGGGTCGATAGGTTGATTGTGAGCTGCTGGCAGCTATTGTGTGTGATCATACCATTTCCATGCATATAAAGAGGTTTTATCCATGTTTTACTAAGGTTTTGGCTTCGGGCCTACTGGCACTATTTTCTAAACCTTGCATGGCCCGAGGGGCCCATTTTTTATGGAAATAATTTGGAAATGGTTTGATTTAACTTGTGAATATTTCTGGATAAAGGGAAGTAAAATTATGTTTAAAATCATCAGTTTTACGATTATCGCTAGACTCGGCAGGGCCGGGGTGCTAGTTGAGTTTTCTTGTTACTTAAGATGATTTTTAGCCTCGGTCGGACCGAGCAGCTGAGATGACTTTTTATAGTTTAGACCCGGTTATTCCCGGGCACCCTTGGAGGGGTTTTTGAGACATTTTCCTACTACTTTAGTCCTGGACAGGGTCTGGGCATTGCATATTCGAGACTGGGTCTCCATCCTGATACCGGACTTGCTTCCGGACGACATGTTCTGATATTGAGTTTTAGTATAGGGTCTGGGACCTCCATGGACCTTGCCATCCGGGCCAGGGGCTACGTGCTGCGTGTGCCGGAGGAGGGGTATACGGTGGAGTAGAGGTATACGGGCAGTGTCCTTCCATGGAACCTACCTGCTGGGCCGGATCAGCGCCGGAGGAGGTACATACAGAGATACCATGGCACTTGAGATCTTCATGCATCATAT
>QJPP01007152.1:0-13813 GCA_003996215.1 Jaltomata sinuosa | reverse complement strand
TTATTTTATATACACTGTTATTGCAAGGACCCCAGGTGCGTTATTTCTTACTTTCACCTGTGCCTTTGGTGTGTATATTCTGCTTACTAGCCTCATATGTGGTTCTGTTGGTTTCCCTCTGGGCTAGTTCCTGTGTACCTTTCGTGATTTCTGTGACTGATTGCTTCTATTCTGTCTATTACTGCGCTTTTATCTTATATGTGCCCAGTCGGCCTATGATACCTACTGGGTACCTTATGCTTCGCATTTGGTGCTCACCCCTACCCCCTGCATCTTTGGGTGCAGATCCTAGCGTGGGCCATCGCCGGTAGATCGCTGTGATTCGTGCTTGGGGATCTGTTGGAGTCTACTTCAGGCTGAGGGTGAGCTCTTGGCGATCGGAGCTTAGCTTTAGTTTATCTTTTGCTTCATGTACTCTATTACCATTCAGAGACATCTGTATATATAGTTTTGGTTTATTTGTACTCCATGTATATAGTTTGGCTCTGTACTATGATACCAGGTCTTGGGGTTTGGTTTAGTTTCCGCATATGTATATATTTATATACATGTTATCTATTTTATTCGTCTTGTTCTCTTATTTGTTAGATAGTAGCCCATTACTAACTATTCTGGGCTACAGGGATTGGTTCACCTACCGGGGGTTGTAGGTGCCATCATGACCGAGAAATCGGGTCGTGACATCAAATGTGGCCCGGAAGGGTAAATCGAGATTTTTCAGTTTTTTCGTGTGTATAGTCCATGGATTTTGTTTGATATGTGCGTCCGGCGGTATTTTGGAAAAAATATTTCGTGGGCGTTCGCGACGAACTATTTAATGGCGTGCGTTGGTTCGGAGGGGCAAATGTGGGGTTTTAGGATTTCAAACGTGGCCCGGAACGGGAAATAGGGATTTTTCTATTTTTTCGTGTGTTATAGTACATTGATTTTGAGTGATATATGCGTCCGGCGGTATTTTGGCCAAAAATTTTCATGGGCGTCTGCGACGACCTATTTAATGGCGCGCGTTGGTTTGGAAGGGCAAACGTGGGGTTTTAGGATTTCAAACGTGGCCTGGAACGGGAAATAGAAATTTTTCGGTTTTTTCGTGTGTTATAGTCCATGAATTTTGTGTGATATGTGCGTCCGGCGGTATTTTGGCCGAAAGTTTTCATGGGCGTTCGCGACGACCTATTTAACGGCGCGCGTTGGTTAGGAGGGGCAAATGTGGGGTTTAAGGATTTCAAATGTGGCCCGGAATGGGAAATAGGGATTTTTCAGTTTTTTCGTGTGTTATAGTCCATAGATTTTGTGTGATATGTGCGTCCGGCGGTATTTTGGTGGAAATTTTTCATGGGCGTCCGAGATGACCTATTTAATGGCGCGCGTTGGTTCGGAGGGGCAAACGTGGGGTTTTAGGATTTCAAACGATGCCCGGAATGGGAAATAGAGATTTTTTAGTTTTTTGGTGTGTTATTATAGTCAATGGATTTTGTGTGATATGTGCGTCCGGCGGTATTTTGGAGGAAATTTTTCGTGGGCGTCCACGACGACCTATTTAATGGCGCGCGTTGGTTCGGAGGGGAAAGCGTGGGGTTTTAGGATTTCAAACGTGTCCCGGAACGGGAAGTAGGGATTTTTCAGTTTTTTCGTGTGTTATAGTCCATGGATTTTGTATGATATGTGCGCCCGGCAGTATTTTGGAGGAAATTTTTTGCGGGCGTCCTCGACGACCTATTTAATGGCGTGCGTTTGTTCGGAGGGGCAAACGTGGGGTCTTAGGATTTCAAACGTGGCCCGAAACAGGAAATAGTAATTTTTCAGTTTTTTCGTGTGTTAGTCCATGGATTTTGTGTGATATGAGCGTTCGTCGGAATTTTGGCCGAAATGTTTTCGTGGGCGTCCGCGATGACTTATTTAATGGCGCGCGTTGGTTCGGAGGGGCAAACGTGGGGTTTTAGGATTTCAAATGTGTCCCGGAACGGGAAATAGGGATTTTTCAGTTTTTTCGTGTGTATAGTCCATGGATTTTGTGTGATATGTGCGTCCGGCGGTATTTTGGAAAAAATATTTCGTGGGCGTTCGCGACGACCTATTTAATAGCGTGCGTTGGTTCGGAGGGGAAAATGTGGGGTTTTAGGATTTCAAACGTGGCCCGGAATGGGAAATAGGGATTTTTCTATTTTTTCGTGTGTTATAGTCCATGGATTTTGTGTGATATATGCGTCCGGCGGTATTTTGCCAAAAGTTTTCATGGGCGTCCGCGATGACCTATTTAATGGCGCGCGTTTGTTCGGAGAGGCAAACGTGGGGTTTTAGGATTTCAAACGTGGCCCGGAACCGGAAATAGGGATTTTTTGGTTTTTTCGTGTGTTATAATCCATGGATTTTGTGTGATATGTGCGTCCGACGGTATTTTGGCCAAAATTTTCGTGGGCGTCCGCGACGACCTATTTAATGGCATGCGTTAGTTCGGAGGGGCAAACATGGGGTTTTAGGATTTCAAACGTGGCCCGGAATGAGAAATAGGGATTTTTCGATTTTTTCGTGTGTTATAGTCCATGGATTTTGTGTGATATATGCGTCCGGCGGTATTTTGGAGGAAATTTTTGGTGGGCGTCCCCGATGACTTATTTAATGGCGCGCGTTGGTTCGGAGGGGCAAACGTGGTGTTTTAGGATTTCAAACGTGGCCCAGAACGGGATATAGGGATTTTTTTGTTTTTTCGTGTGTTATAATAGTCCATGGATTTTCTGTGATTTGAACGTCCGGCGGTATTTTGTCCAAAATTTTTGTGGGCGTCCGCGACGACTTATTTAATGGCACGCGTTGGTTCGGAGGGGCAAACGTGGGGTTTTAGAATTTCAAACGTGGCCCGAAATGGGAAATAGGGATTTTTTAGTTTTTTCGCGTGTTATTATAGTCCATGGATTTTGTGTGATATGTGCGTCCGGCGGTATTTTGGAGAAAAATTTTTGTGGACGTCCGCGACGACCTATGTAATGTCTCGCATTGGTTCGGAAGGGAAAACGTGGGGTTTTAGGATTTCAAACGTGGCCCGGAATGAGAGATAGGGATTTTTTAATTTTTTCGTGTGTTATAGTCCATGGATTTGTTTGATATGTGCTTCCGGCGGTATTTTGGAGGAAATATTTGGTGGGCGTCTGCGATGACCTATTTAATGGCGCGCGTTGGTTCGGAGGGGCAAACGTGGGGTTTTAGGATTTCAAATGTGGCCCGGAAGGGGAAATCGGGATTTTTCAGTTTTTTCGTGTGTATAGTCCATGGATTTTGTTTGATATGTGCGTCCGGCGGTATTTTGGAAAAAATATTTCGTGGGCGTTCGCGATGACCTATTTAATGGCGCGCGTTGGTTCGGAGGGGCAAATGTGGGGTTTTAGGATTTCAAACGTGGCCCGAAACGGGAAATAGTGATTTTTCAGTTTTTTCGTGTGTTAGTCCATGGATTTTGTGTGATATGTGCGTCCGGCGGTATTTTGGTCCAAAATTTTCGTGGGCGTTCGCGACGACCTACCTAATGGCTCGCGTTGGTTCGGAGGGGCAAACGTGGTGTTTTAGGATTTCAAACGTGGCCTGAAATAGGAAATAGGGATTTTTTGGTTTTTTCGTGTGTTATAGTCCATGGATTTTGTGTGATATGAGCGTCCGGCGGAATTTTTGCCGAAATGTTTTCGTGGGCGTCCGCGACGAACTATTTAATGGCGCGCGTTGGTTCGGAGGGGCAAACGTGGGGTTTTAGGATTTCAAATGTGGCCCAAAAATGGGAAATTGGGATTTTTCAGTTTTTTCGTGTGTATAGTCCATGGATTTTGTGTGATATGTGCGTCCGGCGGTATTTTGGAGAAACAATTTCATGGGCATTCGCGACGACATATTTCATGGCGCGCGTTGGTTCGGAGGGGAAAATGTGGGGTTTTAGGATTTCAAACGTGGCCCGGAACGGCAAATAAGGATTTTTCTGTTTTTTCGTGTGTTATAGTCCATTGATTTTGTGTGATATATGCCTCCGGCGGTATTTTGGCCAAAAGTTTTCATGGGCGTCCGCGATGACCTATTTAATGGCGCGCGTTAGTTCGGAGGGGCAAACGTGGGGTTGTAGGATTTCAAACGTGGCCCGGAACGGGAAATAGGGATTTTTCGGTTTTTTCGTGTGTTATAATCCATGGATTTTGTGTGATATGTGCGTCCGGCGGTATTTTGGCCAAAATTTTCGTGGGCGTCCGCGACGACCTATTTAATGGCAAGCGTTGGTTCGGAGGGGCAAACGTGGGGTTTTAGGATTTCAAACGTGGCCCGGAATGGGAAATAGCGATTTTTTAGTTTTTTCGTGTGTTATTATAGTCCATCGATTTTGTGTGATATGTGCGTCCGGCGGTATTTTGGAGAAAAATTTTCGCGGACGTCCGCGACGACCTATTTAATGTTTCGCATTTGTTCGGAAGGGAAAATGTGGGGTTTTAGGATTTCAAACGTAGCCCGGAATGGAAGATAGGGATTTTTCGATTTTTTCGTGTGTCATAGTCCATGGATTTGTGTGATATGTGCTTCCGGCGGTATTTTGGAGGAAATTTTTTGTGGCCGTCCCCGATGACTTATTTAATGGCGCGCGTTGGTTCGGAGGGGCAAACGTGGTGTTTTAGGATTTCAAACGTGGCCCAGAACGGGATATAGGGATTTTTTTGTTTTTTCGTGTGTTATAATAGTCCATGGATTTTCTGTGATATGAACGTCCGGCGGTATTTTGTCCAAAATTTTTGTGGGCATCCGCGACGACTTATTTAATGGCACGCGTTGGTTCGGAGGGGCAAACATGGGGTTTTAGAATTTCAAACGTGGCCCGAAATGGGAAATAGGGATTTTTTAGTTTTTTCGTGTGTTATTATAGTCCATGGATTTTGTGCGATATGTGCGTCCGGCGGTATTTTGGAGAAAATTTTTCGCGGACGTCCGCGACGACCTATTTAATGTCTCGCATTGGTTCGGAAGGGAAAACGTGGGGTTTTAGGATCTCAAACGTAGCCCGGAATGGGAGATAGGGATTTTTCAATTTTTTCGTGTGTTATAGTCGATGGATTTGTGTGATATGTGCTTCCGGCAGTATTTTGGAGGAAATTTTTGGTGGGCGTCCGCGACGATTTATTTAATGGCGCGCGTTGGTTCGGAGGGGCAAACGTGGGGTCTTAGGATTTAAAATGTGGCCCAAAAATGGGAAATAGGGATTTTTCAGTTTTTTCGTGTGTATAGTCCATGGATTTTGTTTGATATGTGCGTCCGGCGGTATTTTGGAGAAAAAATTTCATGGGCGTTCGCGACGACTTATTTAACAGCGCGCGTTGGTTCGAACGGGCAAACGTGGTGTTCTAGGATTTCAAACGAGGCCCAGAACGGGAAATAGGGATTTTTTGGTTTTTTCGTGTGTTATAGTCCATGGATTTTCTGTGATAGGAGCGTCCGGCGGAATTTTGGCCGAAATGTTTTCGTGGGCGTCCGCGACGACCTATTTAATGGCGCGCGTTGGTTCGGAGGGGCAAACGTGGGGTTTTAGGATTTCAAATGTGGCCTGGAACGGGAAATAGGGATTTTTCAGTTTTTTCGTGTGTATAGTCCATGGATTTTGTGTGATATGTGCGTCCGGCGGTATTTTGGAGAAAAAATTTCGTGGGCGTTCGCGACGACCTATTTAATGCCGCGCGTTGGTTCGGAGGGGCAAATGTGGGGTTTTAGGATTTCAAACGTGGCCCGGAACGGGAAATAGGGATTTTTCTGTTTTTTCTTGTGTTATAGTCCATTTATTTTGTGTGATATATGCCTCCGGCGGTATTTTGGCCAAAAGTTTTCATGGGCGTCCGCGATGACCTATTTAATGGCGCGCGTTGGTTCGGAGGGGAAAACGTGGTGTCCTAGGATTTCAAACGTGGCCCGAAATGGGAAATAGGGATTTTTTGGTTTTTTTGTGTGTTATAATCCATGGATTTTGTGTGATATGTGCGTCCGGCGGTATTTTGGCTAAAATTTTTGTGGGCATCCGCGACGATCTATTTAATGGCGCACGTTGGTTCGGAGGGGCAAACGTGGGGTTTTAGGATTTCAAACGTGTCCGGGAATGGGAAATAGGGATTCTTTAGTTTTTTCGTGTGTTATTATAGTCCATGGATTTTGTGTGATATGTGCGTCCGGCGGTATTTTGGAGAAAAATTTTTGTGGACGTCCGCGACGACCTATGTAATGTCTCGCATTGGTTCGGAAGGGAAAACGTGGGGTTTTAGGATTTCAAACGTGGCCCGGAATGGGAGATAAGGATTTTTCAATTTTTTCGTGTGTTATAGTCCATGGATTTGTTTGATATGTGCTTCCGGCGGTATTTTGGAGGAAATATTTGGTGGGCGTCTGCGACGACCTATTTAATGGCGCGCGTTGGTTCGGAGGGGCAAACGTGGGGTTTTAGGATTTCAAATGTGGCCCGAACAGGGAAATCGGGATTTTTCAGTTTTTTCGTCTGTATAGTCCATGGATTTTGTTTGATATGTGCGTCCGGCGGTATTTTGGAAAAAATATTTCGTGGGCGTTCGCGACGACCTATTTAATGGCGCGCGTTGGTTCGGAGGGGCAAATGTGGGGTTTTAGGATTTCAAAAGTGGCCCGGAACGGGAAATAGGGATTTTTCTATTTTTTCGTGTGTTATAGTCCATGGATTTTGTGTGATATATGCGTCCGGCGGTATTTTTGCCAAAAATTTTCATGGGCGTCTGCGACGACCTATTTAATGGCGCGCGTTGGTTTGGAAGGGCAAACGTGGGGTTTTAGGATTTCAAACGTGGCCCGGAATGGGAGATAGGGATTTTTTAGTTTTTTCGTGTGTTATTATAGTCCATCGATTTTGTGTGATATGTGCGTCCGGCGGTATTTTGGAGAAAATATTTCGCGGACGTCCGCGATGACCTATTTAATGTCTCGCATTGGTTCGGAAGGGAAAACGTGGGGTTTTAGGATTTCAAACGTAGCCCGGAATGGGAGATAGGGATTTTTTGATTTTTTCGTGTGTCATAGTCCATGGATTTGTGTGATATGTGCTTCCGGCGGTATTTTGGAGGAAATTTTTGGTGGGCATCCCCGATGACTTATTTAATGGCGCGTTTTGGTTCGGAGGGGCAAACGTGGTGTTTTAGGATTTCAAACGTGGCCCAGAACGGGATATAGGGATTTTTTTGTTTTTTCGTGTGTTATAATAGTCCATGGATTTTCTGTGATATGAACGTCCGGCGGTATTTTGTCCAAAATTTTTGTGGGCGTCCGCGACGACTTATTTAATGGAACGCGTTGGTTCGGAGGGGCAAACGTGGGGTTTTAGAATTTCAAACGTGGCCCGAAATGGGAAATAGGGATTTTTTACTTTTTTCGTGTGTTATTATAGTCCATGGATTTTGTGTTATATGTGCGTCCGGCGGTATTTTGGAGAAAATTTTTCGCGGACGTCCGCGACGACCTATTTAATGTCTCGCATTGGTTCGGAAGGGAAAACGTGGGGTTTTAAGATTTCAAACGTAGCCGGAATGGGAGATAGGGATTTTTCGATTTTTTCGTGTGTTATAGTCGATGGATTTGTGTGATATGTGCTTCCGGCAGTATTTTGGAGGAAATTTTTGGTGGGCGTCCGCGACGACTTATTTAATGGCGCGCGTTGGTTCGGAGGGGCAAACGTGGGGTCTTAGGATTTCAAATGTGGCCCAAAAATGGGAAATAGGGATTTTTCAGTTTTTTCGTGTGTATAGTCCATGGATTTTGTGTGATATGTGCGTCCGGCGGTATTTTGGAGAAAAAATTTCATGGGCGTTCGCGACGACCTATTTAACAGCACGTGTTGGTACGGAGGGGCAAACGTGGTGTTTTAGGATTTCAAACGTGGCCCAGAACGGGAAATAGGGATTTTTTGGTTTTTTCGTGTGTTATAGTCCATGGATTTTGTATGATATGTGCGTCTGGTGGTATTTTGGCCGAAGTTTTTCGTGGGCGTCCGCGAGGACCTATTTAATGGCGCGCGTTGGTTCGGAGGGCAAACGTGGGGTTTTAGGATTTCAAACGTGGCCCGGAACGGGAAATAGGGATTTTTCGGTTTTTTCGTGTGCTATAGTCCATGGATTTTGTGTGATATGTGCGTCCGGCGGTATTTTGGCCGAAATTTTTTGTGGGCGTCCGCGAGGACCTATTTAACAGCGCGCGTTGGTTCGGAGGGGCAAACGTGGGGTTTTAGGATTTCAAACGTGGCCCGGAACGGGAAATAGGGATTTTTTTGGTTTTTTCCTGTGTTATAGTCCATGGATTTTGTGTGATAGGGAGCATGTCCCGGCGGAATTTTGGCCGAAATTGTGTTTCGTGGGCATTGATCCCGCGACGACAATCTGATTAATGCCAGCGCATGTTAGGTTCGGAGGGGGGCAAACGTGGGGTTTTAGGATTTCAATGTGGCCTGGAACGGGAAATCGGGATTTTTCACCAGTTTTTTCGTGTGTATATGTCCATAGGATTTGTGTGATATGTGCCGTCACTGGACGGTAATTATTGGAGGAGTAAAAATTTGGGGCGTTCGCACGACGAGCGCTATTTAATGGCGCGCGTTGGTTCGGAGGGGCAAATGTGGGGTTTTAGGAATTCAAACGTGGCCCGGATCGGGAAATAGGGATTTTTCTGTTTTTTTGTGTGTTATAGTCCATTGATTTTGTGTGATATATGCCTCCGGCGGTATTTTGGCCAAAAGTTTTCATGGGTGTCCGCGATGACCTATTTAATGGCGCGCGTTGGTTCGGAGGGGAAAACGTGGTGTCCTAGGATTTCAAACGTGGCCCGAAACGGGAAATAGGGATTTTTCGATTTTTTTGTGCGTTATAATCCATGGATTTTGTGTGATATGTGCGTCCGGCGGTATTTTGGCCAAAATTTTTGTGGGCGTCCGCGATGATCTATTTAATGGCGCACGTTGGTTCGGAGGGGCAAACGTGGGGTTTTAGGATTTCAAACGTGTCCGGGAATGGGAAATAGGGATTTTTTAGTTTTTTCGTGTGTTATTATAGTCCATGGATTTTGTGTGATATGTGCGTCCGGCGGTATTTTAGAGAAATATTTTTGTGGACGTCCGCGACGACCTATGTAATGTCTCACATTGGTTCGGAAGGGAAAACGTGGGGTTTTAGGATTTCAAACGTGGCCCGGAATGGGAGATAGGGATTTTTCAATTTTTTCGTGTGTTATAGTCCATGGATTTGTTTGATATGTGCTTCCGGCGGTATTTTGGAGGAAATATTTGGTGGGCGTCCGCGACGACCTATTTAATGGTGCACGTCCTTTTAGAGGGGCAAACGTGGGGTTTTATGATTTCAAATGTGGCCCGGAAGGGGAAATCGGGATTTTTCAGTTTTTTCGTGTGTATAGTCCATGGATTTTTTTTGATATGTGCGTCCGGCGGTATTTTGGAAAAAATATTTCGTGGGCGTTTGCGATGACCTATTTAATGGCGCGCGTTGGTTCGGAGGGGCAAACGTGGTGTTTTAGGATTTCAAACGTGGCCCGGAACAGAAAATAGGGATTTTTCTATTTTTCGTGTGTTATAGTCCATGGATTTTGTATGATATATGCATCCGGCGGTATTTTGGCCAAAAATTTTCATGGGCGTCTGCGACGACCTATTTAATGGCGCGCGTTGGTTTGGAAGGGCAAACGTGGGGTTTTAGGATTTCAAACGTGGCCCGGAATGGGAAATAGGGATTTTTTAGCTTTTTCATGTGTTATTATAGTCCATCGATTTTGTGTGATATGTGCGTCCGGCGGTATTTTGGAGAAAATATTTTGCGGACGTCCGCGATGACCTATTTAATGTCTCGCATTGGTTCGAAAGGGAAAACGTGGGGTTTTAGGATTTCAAACGTAGCCCGGAATGGGAGATAGGGATTTTTTGATTTTTTCGTGTGTCATAGTCCATGGATTTGTGTGATATGTGCTTCCGGCAGTATTTTGGAGGAAATTTTTGGTGGGCGTCCCCGATGACTTATTTAATGGCGCGCGTTGGTTCGGAGGGGCAAACGTGGTGTTTTAGGATTTCAAACGTGGCCCAGAACGGGATATAGGGATTTTTTTGTTTTTTCGTGTGTTATAATAGTCCATGGATTTTCTGTGATATGAACGTCCGGCGGTATTTTGTCCAAAATTTTTGTGGGCGTCCGCGACGACTTATTTAATGGAACGCGTTGGTTCGGAGGGGCAAACGTGGGGTTTTAGAATTTCAAACGTGGCCCGAAATGGGAAATAGGGATTTTTTAGTTTTTTCGTGTGTTATTATAGTCCATGGATTTTGTGTGATATGTTCGTCCGGAGGTATTTTGGAGAAAATTTTTCGCGGATGTCCGCGACGACCTATTTAATGTCTCGCATTGGTTCGGAAGGGAAAACGTGGGGTTTTAGGATTTCAAACGTAGCCCGGAATGGGAGATAGGGATTTTTCAATTTTTTCGTGTGTTATAGTCGATGGATTTTTGTGATATGTGCTTCCGGCAGTATTTTGGAGGAAATTTTTGGTGGGCGTCCGCGACGACTTATTTAATGGCGCGCGTTGGTTCGGAGGGGCAAACGTGGGGTCTTAGGATTTCAAATTTGGCCCAAAAATGGGAAATAGGGATTTTTCAGTTTTTTCGTGTGTATAGTCCATGGATTTTGTGTGATATGTGCGTCCGGCGGTATTTTGGAGAAAAAATTTCATGGGCGTTCGCGACGACCTATTTAACAGCGCGTGTTGGTACGGAGGGGCAAACGTGATATTTTAGGATTTCAAACGTGGCCCAGAACGGGAAATAGGGATTTTTTGGTTTTTTCGTGTGTTATAGTCCATGGATTTTCTGTGATAGGAGCGTCCGGCGGAATTTTGGCCGAAATGTTTTCGTGGGCGTCCGCGACGACCTATTTAATGGCGCGCGTTGGTTCGGAGGGGCAAACGTGGGGTCTTAGGATTTCAAATGTGGCCCAAAAATGGGAAATAGGGATTTTTCAGTTTTTTCGTGTGTATAGTCCATGGATTTTGTGTGATATGTGCGTTGTCACGACCCGATTTCTCGGTCATGATGGCACCTACAACCCCCGGTAGGTGAACCAATCCCTGTAGCCCAGAACAGCTAGTAATGGGCTACTATCTAACAAATAAGAGGACAAGATGAATAAAATAGATAATATGAATGAAAATATATACAAATGCGGAAAACTAAACCAAACCCCAAGACCTGGTATCATAGTACAGAGCCAAACTACATACATGGAGTACAAGTAAACCAAAACTATATATACAGATGTCTCTGAATGGAAATAGAGTACATGCAGCAAAAGATAAACTAAAGCTAAGCTCCGATCGCCAAGAGCCCACCTTCAGCCTGAAGTAGTCTCCAATAGATCTCCAGGCACGAATCACAACGATCTAGCGGCGATGGCCCACGCTAGGATCTGCACCCAAAGATGCAGGGGGTAGGGGTGAGCACCAAATGCGAAGCATAAGGTACCCAGTAGGTATCATAGGCCGACTGGGCACATATAAGATAAAAGAGCAGTAATAGACAGAATAGAAGCAAGTAGTCACAGAAATCAACGAAAGGTACACAGGAACTAGCCCAGAGGGAAATCAACAGAACCACAGATGAGGCTAGTAAGCAGAATATACACACCAAAGGCACAGGTGAAAGTAAGAAATAACGCACCTGGGATCCTTGCAATAACAGTGCATATAAAATAAGTTTACGAAAGGGACGGTATACCGGTAACCTCAAGTGTAAGAAGAAGAGAGAAAGAGTAATAATAGGCATGCTCAAGACATGAATCAATACTCAACTAATCATATCAACCTCAAATCCAGAAACTAACACCCTAACAGTACCAATCTCATACTTATCCATAATAGAGAATCATTCTATAAGTAAAAAGCAAAAGTCTACCTACAGTCCCTCGGCCGCCCATACAACCGAGGAACACAAACAAGTGAAAACAAACCCTCCGGCATCCCATACTACCGGAGCGTACAATCAGCAAACAGCAAACAAGGGTGGAACCTCAAACCATGAATGATATGATGCATGAAGATCTCAAGTGCCATAGTATCTCTGTATGTACCTCCTCCGGCGCCGATCCGGCCCAGCAGGTAGGTTCCATGGAAGGTCTCTGCCCGTATACCTCTACTCCCCCGTATACCCCTCTTCCGGCACACGCAGCTCGTAGCCCCTGGCCCGGATAGCAAGGTCCATGGAGGTCCTCGACCCCATACCATATCTCAGTATCAGAACATGTATCAAGATAGAGTCCCAGTCTCAATATCAAGATATAGAACCAGTCTCAAATATGCATGCCCAGACCCTGTCCAGGACTAAAAATAGTAGGAAAATATCTGAAAAACCCCTCCAAGGGTGCCCGGGCGTCGCCGGGTCTAAACAGTAAAAAGTCATCTCAAGTAGTAAGAAAACTCATCTAGTACTCCGGCCCTGCCGAGTCTAGTGATAATAGTAAAACTGATGATTTTAAACCACAAGTGAAATCAACCATTTCCAAATCATTTCCATCAAAAACGGCCCCCCGGGCCATGCAAGGTTTAGAAAACAGTGTCAGTAGGCCCAAAGCCAAAACCACTGTAAAACATCGATAAAACCTCTTTATATGCATGGAAATGATATGATCACACACAACAATAGCTGCCCAACAGCTTACAATCAACCTACCGACCCTGCACAGGCCCACAGCTACTCAGCAAGCATAACCAGCCTAGAAGGACAATTCTATGCCCGGGACTCGCGGACATTCCCAAAATCCCACCTTCTATGTTCCAGAGTCAACAAGGCCTCGCAGGACCACAAGGGTAAATAAAATATATCCGCAAATACTACAACCAACGGAGGAATAAAAATAGCGGACATGAATAAAGCGGTCAAGGTCTGTGGTACCAACCTAATAAACCAACCCAAGGATGCCCATTAATACAATTTTATTCTATATATGCGGAGTCTAGGGAAATTAAACCGTAACCTACCTGTCGTCCGACGACAACTGCTGGAACAACGATGTCCAAGCTCGAACCCCTCCGAGAAAATCCAAAACTAAATCGGAATCGGATTCGGATTTGAGACGGAGTAACTTGACGTAGATAATTAATTAAACACCAAATTATGTAAATCATGGGATAAGATATTAACCCACCACCTGAAGATTATCATACATGTATGCAACACTGTATAATATAATCAAGTGGTGGATATTAAACAATAACTCATTAAGAGTTCACTTTGGCAAAATGATTTAATAAAGGCAAAGTGTATTTAACCAATTTGAGTTGGTACTTACCAACAGCTAAGCCACTACGTGGCTTCTTACCCCTTTTGCTGTCCACTCCCACCACTTCCACGTGGAAGTGGTGGTGCCACCAAAATAAAGTTTTATCCCGTTAAATAAATATTCGGGTATTGCATAAATTCGTGGTAAAATAAATATAGTATTTAAAATATACCATAATTATTAGAAAATCATTTCCAATAAAACCTACTATATTATAATAATAATTTTCAACATAATTAAATTTACTATCTCCGTTAAAATATTACGGAGTATAAAAACCTTATAAAATAAATACGTATACACTTATATCGTATCAAATATATTTTCCAAAGGGTATAATAATATAATTTTTACCAAATTAAACTTTTAAATAAATATTTCAAATACACGCACGATACTGATACGGTTCTTAAGTTTAGGCTCGTAATTCGCCTACGCACGATT
Organism: Jaltomata sinuosa; assembly: GCA_003996215.1. Classification (NCBI taxonomy): domain Eukaryota; kingdom Viridiplantae; phylum Streptophyta; class Magnoliopsida; order Solanales; family Solanaceae; genus Jaltomata; species Jaltomata sinuosa. Next base: position 25 of record QJPP01007152.1, on the reverse strand, counting down.
TCAATTATTCAAGAATTCTCTCGGG
>QJPP01007151.1:0-36318 GCA_003996215.1 Jaltomata sinuosa | reverse complement strand
CCGGTATACCGTCCATTTCGTAAACTTATTTTGTATACACTGTTGTTGCAAGGACCCCAGGTGCGTTATTTCTTACTTTCACCTGTGCCTATAGTGTGTATATTCTGCTTACTAGCCTCATATGTGGTTCTGTTGATTTCCCTCTGGGCTAGTTCCTGTGTACCTTTCGTTGATTTCTGTGACTACTTGCTTCTATTCTGTCTATTACTACCCTTTTATCTTATATGTGCCCAGTCGGCCTATGATACCTACTGGGTACCTTATGCTTCGCATTTGGTGCTCACCCCTACCCCCTGCATCTTTGGGTGCAGATCCTAGCGTGGGCCATCACCGTTAGACCGTTGTGAATCGTGCTTGGAGATCTGTTGGAGACTACTTCAGGCTGAGGGTGAGCTCTTGGCGATCGGAGCTTAGCTTTAGTTTATCTTTTGCTTCATGTACTCTATTACCATTCAGAGACATCTATATATATTGTTTTGGTTTATTTGTACTCCATGTACGTAGTTTGGCTCTGTACTATGATAGCAGGTCTTGGGGTTGATTTAATTTCCGCATACGTATATGTATATACTCTTGTTATCTATTTTACTCGTCTTGTTCCCTTATTTGCTAGATAGTAGCCCATTACTAACTGTTCTGGGCTACGGGGGTTGGTTCACCTACCGGGGGTTGTAGGTGCCATCATGACCGAGAAATTGGGTCGTGACAACTGTCACACGAATTTGAAAAAGTGATGGATATTACTTTCAGTGTGAGGCAAAATTACACTGAAAGTGAAACTAAAAACTAGAAGTTTGATAAAATAAAAGGAATAACCCACATGCCTTCTCAGAGGGGTGTGGTTTGATTGTGGTGAAAGTCCATCCTCAACTCGCGTCCAAAGAGTTTGATATTCCTTTTCAGACTATGTCCCAGTTTGCTGCTAAGAAAAAGTTTCACGTCGTGTTGCGTCCATTTTGATGTCGTCCACATTCATGCTCCAAATAATCTGTGATAATTTTGTCAATAGAAGATGTAACATATACACAAATATAATTTGTGCAAACCTGATTCAACATGTCACACTGAAGGAGGTGACTATCCAATTTGGCTTTTAGGTGGACGAATTAATCTTGAATGTAACATGCCATTTTGAATGGTTTGGCTGCCCAATATGTCTCATTGAAAGGTGAAAAACCTATTTTGAGTGTATCATATCACTTTGAATGGGATGATTGCCCAACGTATCTCACTGAAAAGCGGACGACCTATTTTAAATGCAACATGCCACTTTGAATGGGGTGACTGCCCAACATGTCTCATTGAAAGGCGAACGAACTATTTTGAATGCAACATATCACTTTGAACAGGATGACTGCCCAATGTGTTTCATTGAAAGGCAGATGACCTTTTTTGAATGCAATATATCACTTTGAATGGGGTGACTGCCAAACGTGTCTCATTGAAAGGCAGACGACCTATTTTGAATGCAACATGTCACTTTGAACGGAATGACTGCCCAATGTGTCTCATTAAAAGGGGGACGACCTTTTTTGAATGCAATACATTGATGAATTTTGTTCCATAATCACCTGTACTAAACTTATTAGTAGCAAGTGCACTGTAAGGGCAAATATGAATTGTGCAAACCTTGTTTTAATATGTCACACTGAAGAAAGTGATGATCCAATATAATATAATGTGTCTCAATGAAGGAAGTGACTATTCAAAATAATATGTCACATTGAAGGAAGTGACGATCCAAAATAATATGCCAAGTTGAAGGAATTGACAATCCAAGATAATATACTATGTCACATTGAAGGAAGTGACGATCCAACATAATATAGTATGTCACATTGAAGGAGCTGATGGTCCAATATAATATATCACGTTGAAAAGAGTGATGGTGCAACATAATATAATATTTCACGTTGAAGGAGGTGATGGTCCAACACAATATAATATGTCACGTTGAAGGGGGTGACGGTCCAACATAATAAAATATGTCACGTTGAAGGAGGTGACTGTCCAACATAATAAAATATGTCACGTTGAAGGAGGTGACTGTCCAACATAATATAATATGTCACGTTGAAGAAAGTGATGGTCCAATATAATATATTACGTTGAAGGGGGTGACGGCCTAACATAATATAATATGTCACGTTGAAGGGGGTGACAGTCAAACATAATATAATATGTCATGTTGAAAGGAGTGACGGTCCAATATAATATATCACGTTGAAGGGGGTGACGGTCCAACATAATATAATATGTCACATTGAAAGAGGTGACGGTCCAACATAATATAATATGTCACGTTGAAGGGAGTGATGGTCCAACATAATATAATATGTCACGTTGAAGGAGGTGACGGTCCAACACAATATAATATGTCACGTTGAAGGGGGTGAAGGTCCAACATAATATAATATGTCACGTTGAAAGAGGTGATAGTCCAACATAATATAATATGTCACGTTGAAGAAAGTGATGGTCCAATATAATATTTCACGCTGAAGGGAGTGAGGTCCAACATAATATGTCACGTTGAAAGTAGTGATGGTCCAACATAATATAATATGTCACAGCCATTTCACTTGTGCCAATGAATAGGCTTGTTATTTAATATCTCCAGTTATTTTTGAAGACCTTGTCGTTCCTGCGCTTACATAAAACTTCTTAGTTTAAAAATAAAAGAGGTTAACATATGCCAAACCATCCAAACATGTCATAATAATCCAGTAACTATGAAAACGTACGATCCCAGACAAATGTGTTGAGAGGGATTCTGACATTGATTGAAGGCTCTAATGGCCAATTAGGGATACAACGTAAGGTACGTCCCTATTTCAAATGAAATCTCTTATAAAGAGAGGATTTGACGACAAAGAAAGTCTTTGAAGCTTGAATTTGCATGAAGATTTTTGGATTTATTTAACAATTTCAAAAAGCTTCCCTTGTTTCCAGTCGAAGGGTACTTAATTAAAATAGTTTGAAAGAAATGAAGAATCGAACTGATTCAAAACATGCATGTAGTTTGAAACAGTGGGAAGACTGAATCCTTATGTAGGATTGCCTACGTATCTTGTTGGAGCAAGAATCAGGTCAGACGTAGTTCAAACCTGAAACTGATAGAATTTGCAATGAACATAAAATTTAATTATAAGGACGAATGATTAGATTCGCCAATATATGAATCGATCTATTGAACTAGATCCTTTGCATCGGGAATCCTTGAAAAGACTTGTGCATGTCTTGTGTCCGACAATCTTCTGGCTTGATTCTTCAAATTTTAAGAGAATCCATCATCACTTGCCCCATGATCTTGTCATGGGAAGCAATATGTGAGGAACGTTACCTGCATAACTCAAATATATAATCATTAATAATGTAATAAAGTGATTGTAACAAATCAAAGGGTATATCAGAGGATAAGCTTGAAGATAAAGTCATTTGGATTATGATATAGTGATTCGAATGATATCTCCAAGTCCTAGTCGTTGTACCCGACCATTTTCCCTATAAAAATATAGAGATTGTTTTAAGATTATAATGAAGTGACAGGAATAAATTAGGAGGTAAAGTGAGAAGAGAAGTTGTCTGGATATTTATGCCAAGGTCGTGGCGAGTCCAGCAATATTCTTTATCATGCTTGGTGATTTTGTGACTTCATTTTTCCTGCAGCCAAAGAAAAATTCTTAGTTTTGAGAGACTGACTCGTGTTGGCTTTGCCTTGCTCTCCTAGTGCTCCTTCTTGTACTTGACTTACAACTTGTCTGGTCTTGAAATGCGGTCTTGGTGGAATTTTTGAGGACTTTCCTCAAAAATTCTGCCCCAGTATAAGACACAGAAAACTCTTAAACTTCTTTGTAGATTCTGTTGTCGCTTAATATGGAATTTTTGAGATCCATCTCAAAAATTCTGCCCCAGTTGCAACTTCAACAGTGTTCAAACTTGTAGAATTTCATGGAATTTTTTAGACCTTCTAAAAAATTATGTCCCAGTTGCGTGATCTGCAATCTGACTTGTTGGAGAAGATCTTTTTCTAGCGAATTTTTGAGATCCTCTCAAAAGTTCTGGTCCAGTTTTTGTTTTAAAGGGAAATGAAAATCTTAATTATGACCGAGCCATTGTGGTGCCTACTTATTCCACTTGGGAAATCAGGTCAAACGTAGTTTCAACATAAAATAAAGAAAAATTGAAATTTTTCTGATTACGTGACCGAAGTCAATATAGGCCGCCTACGTATTCCACTAGAGAAATCAGGTCGAACATAGTTCACATTACAAGTAGATGTGCGATTACAAGGAAATTAAAACATAAGATACGGCTACAGGGAAGTAAAACGACAAAGTGGGAATACAAAGAAAGAAAACAATAACATAAAAATCGAAGGACACCAAAAGTGCGACTTCGAGAAAACTTCATTCTTCTTAGCAACTGATCATGCAAAGAGTTACTTCTTGTGATTTGGAAATGGATTGTTGTTCACATTTGCTGGAGCTTCTGCAAGTGTTATCACCTTGTTGTCAATCAAGTCTTGGATTTTATGTTTTAGGGTGATACACTTCTCGATAGCATCACCCAACAACTCCTGAATGGTAAGCACATTGTTTACTCGGATCATACCAATTAGCTGAAGTATTCACCGATTTTGTTTCTACTAGGTGAAGTATCCCAGCCACTTTCAACCTTTCATAAAGTTGAGTCAGTGATTCTGCTAACGGCATAAAGAACCTTGGAGGCTTCCTTTCATAGTTGGTACGAGGTGCATTGTTGTAGAGATTTTTTGGAGAGCGTTGAGCATGATATGTCACATGCGCGTTATAGACCAGATATGGTGAACGTGAAGGTTTTTGATGATGTGAGGTACCTCCTCGAGTCATCACTCCCATAACCTCTTTCTCTTTTTACTTTCCATTTCCAAAAGAGCCAGTTTGGAAAGCCTTATTAGTGGACTGCAATGCTGTGAAATTTGTTATTTTTCCAGTCTTGAGGCCATCATCAATCATTTCTCCGGTTTTGATAATTTCATCAAAAGTTTTTCCACTCATTATTATCATTCGTTCATAAAATTTTGGGTCTACAGCCTGAATAAAGTAAGTGATCATTTCTGCTTCCTCCATAGAGGGGTGTACTCTGGGTGCTTCTTCTCTTCAACGTATGGCATAACTGCGGAATCTTTCAGTAGATTTCTATCTTAACTTTGTAATAGAGATTTTGTCAGGAGCTATCTCAAGATGAAACTTGTAGTGATCCACAAAAGTGTTTGCCAAATCATCCCATGAATTTCATTTGGTTACGTCCTGCTTAGAGTACTACTCTAAAGCCTTTCCACTCAAACTTTGAATAAATAGCTTGATCCTTATGCCTTCATTTCTTCCCACACCGATCAACTTTTCATAGTAGACCTTCAAGTGGAAGAAAGAATTCCCAGAACCATCATACTTTTCAAATTTTGGAATCTTGTAACCCGGTGGCAACTCAATCTCAGGAAATGCACATAACTCTTCATATCTCACGCTTTGGTTATTACCAAGACCATGAAGACTTCTCATAGCATCTTCCAAACTTTTGAGCTTCCTGCTCATCATTTCATCATTAGTCGCTTTTGTCTCATTTTCAGTTTCAACATAGTGATCATCATCTATGCAACATAGCCTTTGAGTTCGTGTCATAGGTGGAGCGGTGGTATAAGTGTACACTGGCAGAGCATAGTGTGTCATCGATACATTATAAGATTTGGGATTAGCAAATGTGTACACAAGGGGAACATTCTTGGAAGCATAAGTATTTTGAACTTGTTGAGAAGTGGTGAAATGATCCCCCTGATCAAACTCCTCTGAGATTAGAAACATAGGTCCCTTTTGACGAACATCAGGGGGTAGGGTCACGCTTGATGGATTCTGAGAAGCAGTTCTGTTTTGCATCATCACAAGCCTTAGTTTAGCAATCTGTTGCTCTAGACTAGCAACGACCTCCGGGATTACGTCTAGTCTTGTTGAAGCGCTAGGATCTGTCGCGGTAGGCAAAGTTGAGATCCTTTCAGATGAAGGGACTGTGTTTATCAAACTAGAATCCATAGTTGAACGAGTCTGTTTAGTAGCCCAAATAAGAAATTGTGAGTCTGTAGCAATTTTCTTGACCTTAGACCGTGTAAAATACGGATGTTCTGCTAGCGAGTACTTGAAACTGTTTGCTTCGATTTTTGTGAAGTGGGCAAGTTTGATTACCAACACAAATCAGTCTCTCTAAAGAAAGAAAAACACTCAAAAAGTAAAAGTGTTAGTCTATTGATCGTAATAATTAATCAAAGTACATAAAACAAATAACATTTATTTTGCTCGAAACAAGACTAGTCCAAAATTTTGAGGAATGAGACTTTTGAGAGATGATTGAATGGATAAAATTTTGGTCAAAAAGGAGAGGATTTTAAACAAAGTGAGCTATTTGAAGAAAGGTATAAACGTTTATGCTCAATTTTGGTAACACGAGTTGAATTTCTGAGAGAAAATATAAAGTTTTAAAAAATTCTGTAGAAATAACGATGCACTAGAATTTTGATGAAATATTTAGTCGATCTTGGATATAATATGTATGATAAAGTAATTTGTAAGAGTGATGGGGTCAACGTGAATTTTAACGATGACCTAATAACGTTTCTGAAAAATTTAAAATGTAGAATTGAGGATTTTAAGCAAAATTAACAATGGACCTTTTAAAAGTATTTTTAGGAAGACTCAAATTTTGAATTTATATGCCTAATGATGCTCTAAGATATTGAAATGGAATAATGGACTAGTCACGTCTAAAGCAAAACACATGCATTTTAAACACACATATAAGCACAGACGAAGCAAATTGTGAAGCATTTAGCACATAAATAATATATAGCGCGTCCTAACATATATGTTACCTTTTAAGCCAAAGGTAAGCCTAACATTTAAAGGATGTATATGCCGCTTGTAAGATGTCCCATTGCCCCAAAAAATGTATTATATAAATTTTATCAATAAACTAAATGGGGACACCTAATAAGGGATAAGGGAAATAAATAATATATGTCCCATGCAGGGGAACAATGTCCCTATGTTTTAAGAAAGGTTTGGCATCTAGATATATTCACCTAAGCTAAGTGAATTGCATGGTATCAGATATACCCTTATGCTTTTCATACATATTTGGCATCAGATATGCGCAGTATTATATGAGCTATATATATGTTTTGGGAGTAGTATTAGCACCGAGTTGGACAGGGTGAGAGTACCCAAAAGGTCCCAAAACTACGTGCCTCCGTAGGTCTTAATTCCCCTATGTTGGGCATTAATTTTAGTGATCACGCCACAATAATACCTTTATACCCTGGCAAGGTATATTGGGTCCTTTCGATGGGGCAGATACATCGGATTTCATGTAGCTCACATGATCTATGTCGGTTAGAGAACCTCCCACAGAAGACAGTTTATGCTTTTAAAACTTGTATTTGACTCTTATTCAGATTTCAGACTTATTACTTATGATTATGTTTCAGTTTATGGAAAGTATTAGAGTCATTGCGCTCAGTTTATCTTTAAAAGCATGATCTCAGTTATATAAGTATACTTAGCAGGTTTTCATCATGTTTATGCATTGCTCATATACTTAGTACATTTCATAGTACTAATGCATATTGCGTTGCATCTTTTGATGATGCAGATTCAGGTGTCCCTTCACAGCTTCATGGCTAGAGTTCCCGTCCACTCACTCTCAGCCTTGGTGATTCCTCATAGTGCGAGGACTAGTTATGCTTTTCCCTTATGTTAGATTTACTTTTGTACTCCGAGTTAGCTAGGGTCTTGTCCTAGCAACTCTTTATGTTATTACTAAAGTCTTTCAGACATTGTTTGTATTCGAATTCCCCTATTAGATATTGTATGTTTATGTGGCTCATAGACCCTTTATTTATGCTTACTTGAGTGCATTTTAGTATTATGCTTCCGCTTATCATTTGTTAAGCTTGAGAATGCTATGACCAAGGGTTAGCTTGGGATCCTTGTGGTCCCGAGTCTCGTGTTATGTCTAGGAGGTAACCTTGGGGCGTGAAAAACTTGGTATCAGAGCCTCAGGTTCAAGAGTCTTTTTCATGTGTGTGAAGCGCGCCACACATATGAGGGGGAAGCTATGAGATGTCTTAGAAAAACTTCACTTATTTAATGATCAGATCGTGTGATAGAGCTTAAGTCTAATATTCCTCTAATCCTTATCTTATACGTTTCAGATTATGCCTCCTCGATATGCTATGCCTCCCCGAGCCGCTCATAATGCTGCTCCTCAAGTTTCGATTCTCGATGTCATGAATGATGAGTTTAGTAATGCTATTCACCCACTAGCTCAGACTTTAGCAAATCAATAGGCTCCTGCCCCCGCTCATCCTCAAGGTGGGGTAGCGGCCCGAGTCCGTGAATTTATTCGAATGAACCCACCGGAGTTTTGGGGTTTAAAGGTAAGTGAGTACCCTCTCAACTTTTTTTGATGAAGTGAAGAAGATCTTTGAGGTTATGCAAGTACCGGGTGTTGATTGTGTTGAGCTTACATCCTATCAACTCAAGGATGTGGCACATATTTGGTTCATGCAATGGAAGGAGGCTAGGGTGAGGGATGCGATCCCCATGGCTTGGGAGTGTATTAAGAGAGCCTTCCTTGATAGGTTCTTCCCCCGTGAGTTGAGACAAAGGGAAAGTGGAGGAACTTATGAACTTGAGACACGGTTCGATGTCGGTGCAAGAGTATAGTTTGAAGTTCACTCAATTGTCTAGATATGCTCCCTCCATGGTAGCAGACCTGCATGATCAAATGAGCAAGTTCATCTATGGTGTTTCTGATATAGTGAAGAAGGAGTGTAGGTCTGCCTTGTTGTTGGGTGACATGAACATGTCTCGTCTCATGACTCATTCCCATCAGATTGAGGGTGACAAGCTTAGGGAAATGGTGAGGGAGAACAAGAGGGTTAGATCCGAGGGATCAAATTTTGGTCATCACAGGTTCAGAGGTGGACATCGCTCTTCTTTCCAGAAGAAGTCGTCAGGATCTGTTCATTGTTCTGCTAGTGCTCCTACTCAAGCTCAGAAGCCTTCTTATGATCAGGGTGGTAGAGGATCTGGTTCCTATTCTCAGTCTCAAGGTAGTGGACTTAAGGGATCTTCTAACCCAGCTTGTGTTAAGTGTGGGAAGACTCACCCGGTGAGTGTTTGGCTGGTAGAGAAGGTTGTTTTGGGTGTGGTCAGCCCGGTCATCGTGTTAGAGATTTCCCTTCGGCTAAGAAGGGGAAGGGAGGTGGTAGGACTCAGTCTACCCCAGTAGCTTCAGGTGGTAGACCAGCCCTGCAGGGCGCAGCTTCTAGTTCTGGTGGTTAGCGCCAGAACCGTCTTTATGCCATGTCTTCCTACCGAGATTAGGAGAGTTCTCCAGATGTGGTTACCGGTATGTTGAAAGTCTTCTCTCTTGATGTGTATGCCTTGTTGGATCCCGGTGCATCCTTATCTTTTGTAACCCCTTATGTGGCTTGTAAGTTCGAGATTTGTCCTAAATTGCTTTTAGAACCCTTCTATGTTTCTACTCCTGTTGGTGAGTCAGTCCTAGCCAAAAGTGTCTATCAAAATTTCCCTATCTCAGTCCTTCATAGAGTCACTTCAGCAGATTTAGTAGAGTTGGAGATGACTGATTTTGATGTTATTCTTGGTATGGACTGGTTGTATGCATGTTATGCCTCAGTTGATTTCCGCACTCGCATGGTTAGTTTCAAGTTTCCTAATGAACCTGTCCTAGAATGGCAAGGTAGTCCCTCTTTTTCGAAGGGTCATTTCATATCTTATCTTAAGGCTAGGAAGATGATTTCTAAGGGTTATGTCTATCATATAGTTCAAGTTATGTACATGGAGTCCGAGACCCCAACTATTTAGTCTGTTCCCATTGTGAACGAATCCCTAGAAGTGTTCCCTGATGATTTCCCCGGAGTCCCTCCCGAGCGGGAAATTGACTTTGGGATAGATCTTCTTCCGGATACGAATCCTATCTCTATTCCTCCCTATAGAATGGCCCTCGCGGAACTCAATGAGTTGAAAGATCAGTTGAAGGACTTTCTTGATAAGGGTTTCATCAGGCCTAGTATCTCTCCATGGGGTGCCCCAGTTTTGTTTGTTCGGAAGAAAGATGGATCTCTTAGAATGTGTATTGACTACCGCCAATTGAACAAGGTCACAATCAAGAATAAGTATCCCATTCCCAAGATTGGTGACTTGTTCGATCAGCTTCAGGGTGCTTGTTTTTTCTCCAAAATCGACCTTAGACCCGGTTATCATCAGCTTTGGATTTGGGAGTACAATATCCCGAAGATAGCCTTCAGGACTCAGTATGGTCATTATGAGTTTGTCGTTATGTCTTTTGGTTTGACGATTGCTTCTGCAGCTTTTATGGATTTGATGAACCATGTATTCAAACAGTATTTGGATATGTTCGTGATTGTTTTCATTGATGATATCCTTATCTACTCTCGGAGTGAGGAGGACCATGCGGATCACTTGAGAGTTGTGTTGCAAACTCTCACGGATAGACAGTTGTTCGCTAAGTTTAGCAAGTGCGAGTTTTGGATGCAGTCTGTTGCTTTTCTGGGTCATATTATGACTAAAGATGGCATTTGGGTTGACTCTCAAAAGATAGAGGCAGTGAAGAACTGGCCTAGACCTACTTCTCCGTCTGATATTAGAAGCTTCTTGGGTTTGGCTGGTTACTATAGGAAATTTTTGAAGGGGTTTTCCTTCCTTACTTCCCCATTCACCCGATTGACTCAGAAAAAGGTTAAGTTTCAGTGGTCCGACACTTGTGAGGAAACTTTTCAGGAACTAAAGACTCAATTGACTACAGCTCCAGTATTGGCTCTACCTGAGGGCCTTGATGATTTTGTTGTATATTGTGATACCTCCAGAATTGGTTTGGGTTGTGTTTTGATGCAACGAGTCAAGGTGATTGCTTATGCCTCAAGGCAGCTTAAGGTGCATGAGAAGAACTACCTTACTAATGATCTTGAGCTAGCGGCCGTGGTTTTTGCTTTGAAGATTTGGAGGCACTACTTGTATGGTGTGCATGTGGATGTTTTCACCGATCATAAGAGTCTTCAATATATGTTCACTCAAAAGGAATTTAACTTGCGACAAAGGAGATGGCTTGAGCTCCTTAAGGATTATGATATGAGTGTTCTTTACCATCCGGGTAAGTCCAATGTTGTGGCGGATGCTTTAAGTAGGTTGTCCATGGGAAGTGTAGCTTCTATTGAAGATGGAAAGAAGGAATTGGTTAAAGAAGTTCGTAGGCTTGCTCGGTTGGGAGTTCGCCTTATGGACTCGACCGAGGGTGGTGTGGTTGTGACTAATGGTGCCGAATCATCCTTGGTGGCTGAGGTGAAAGCCAAGCAAAACCAATATCCAGTTCTACTTCAGCTTAAGGGTGCAATTCATCAGGAAAGGGTTGAGGTTTTCTCCCAAGGGGGAGATGGGGTGCTTCGTTATCAGGGTCATTTGTGTGTGCCAGACGTTGATGGGTTAAGATAGCAAATTTTGTCTGAGGCTCACAGTTCTAGATACTCCTTTCATCCGGGTGCCACTAAGATGTATCGTGACCTACGGGAAGTCTTTTGGTGGAATGGTGTGAAGAAGGACATAGCCGGGTTTGTGGCTAAGTGTCCCAACTGTCAACAGGTAAAAGTGGAACATCAAATACCAGGTGGTATGCTTCAAGATATTGACCTTCCCACTTGGAAATGGGAAGCAATCAATATGGACTTTATTGCGGGTCCGCCTCGTACTCGAAGGCAACATGACTCTATTTGGGTGATTGTCGACCGGATGACCAAGTCATCCCATTTCTTGGCTATTAAGACTATGGATACATCAGATGATTATGCCAGACTCTATGTTCGGGAGATAGTCTGATTGCATGGTGTTTCTTTGTCTATCATTTCGGATAAAAGTCCTCAGTTTACATCTCAGTTTTAGAGGTCGTTTCAGAAAGGTCTTGGTACTAGGGTGAAGCTTAGCATAGCTTTTCACCCTTAGACGGATGGCCAGGCCGAGCATACTATTTAGACTTTGGAGGATATGTTGAGGGCGTGTGTTATTGACTTCAAAGGAAATTGGGATGATCATTTACCTCTTATCGAGTTTGCCTACAACAACAGTTTTCACTCTAGCATCCAGATGGCTCCATATGAGGCACATTACGGCCGGAGATGTAGATCTCCTATTAGTTGGTTTGAGGTTGGTGAGGCAGCCTTGATTGGTCCAGATTCCATGCATGAGACCATGGAGAAGGTTCAGCTTATTCGAGAAAGGTTGAAGATCGCTCAGAGTCAACAGAAATCTCATACGGATGTGAGGAGAAGGGAGTTAGAATTTGAAGTTGATGGTTGGGTTTTCCGTAAGGTGTCACCCATGAAGGGCTTGATAAGGTTTGGTAAGAGAGGAAAACTTAGCCCTCGTTTTGTAGGTCCTTATCGGATTTTGAGGAGAGTTGGTAGTGTTGCTTATGAGTTGGAGTTGCCATCGGAGTTGGAAGCGGTTCATCCAGTTTTCCATGTTTCCTTGTTGAAGAAGTGTGTTGGCGATACGAGCTTGATTGTGCCTTTGGAAGATGTGGGTGTGAAGGATAGTCTCACTTATGAGGAGGTTCCCGTGGATATCCTTGATCGTCAGATTCGGAAGTTGCGAAACAAAGAAGTCGCTTCGGTAAAAGTCCTTTGGAGGAATCAACTTGTTGAGGGTGCTACTTGGAAGCGGAAGAGGCCATGAAGGCCAAATATCCTCATCTCTTTCCTTCTGATTCAGTTCCAACTTGAGGTACTAGTTTCCTCCTTAGTATGTCCTTCCGATTCTACTCCATCAGTTCCTCTCATGATTTTAGCATGTATCCATGTTTTATAAAGTTAGTTTATCATGTTTTCAAGTTGAGAAGTTCAGGTTTTATGATTACCCATTTGATTTCTATGTTTTGATGTTTGGTTGGGTTGTTTTCCCCTCAGTTTCCCTTGTATAGCCTTCATTCGAGGATGAATGATCCCAAGGGGGGGATATTGTAACACCCCGTAAACGTATCCAGCTATCGAATCCTGAATACATCAAGATTGCTGCACTCCCTGCAAACTGTTTCATCACCACGAGAAGTGCCAAGGGCGTCGCAGCTCAGACGGCCCATGGGGTGCCCCGTGAAGAACAAGCAGTTGGGCTATGTCAGCTGCCTCAGTCCAATGGGCGGCCACGACGGGCATCGTAGGTGCGACGGGCATCGTAGGTGCGATGGCCCATAGGACCCCACCGTCGGAATGGTCCAGCCGTTCCCTCCCATCACCCAGTCCTCCCGAAGGGCTAGGCCACGGGCGTCGTAAGTGTGACGGGACGTGGGAACTCACCGTCGAAAGGGACCAGAAAACCTCAACCAAAGTACCCCTTCCTGATGCCTCGGCCGACGGGCCGTCATGGGCACGACTCCCGTCTAGTAACCCGTAAGGCGGCCCAGTTTCTTGAAACTTTTAATTTAAATCCCAGGGGCATTTTAGTCATTTCCCACCCTTTTAACTACTAAGTGAAGTCATTTTGAATTTTTCAAGAAGCGTTTTCACCCATATTACCCTAAGTCCCTCTTAAGTTCATCATTCTTCACTCAAAAAGGAAAAGTTCCTCTCAAGCTCAAGTCTCCAAGCTCCAAGCCAAGCCTCCTAATTCTTTTCCATTGAAGTGGATAATCTTCATCTAAGGTATGTGGATTTTTAACAATGGATTCCTTTCACCCTTGTGCCCAAATTCCCCAACTCTTATCTTGAATTATGAAGTTATGAAATTAGGGTTTTGATCTAAAATTGGGGAGAGTTTTTGAAATCAGTTTCTATGTTTAAATTCATGGTTTCCTCTTGATTACTAAAGATTTGATTATGATTCTCTCATTGGTTTTAAAAGCCCAAGCATGAATGTTGATTTCTAGCATGAAACTATGAATTTACATGTTTTCAAGAGAAAGTAGGCATGATTAGATATCATGGCCTCTATGTATTTATGAAATTACATGACTAATTCTTTAAGTATGAATTTATCAAGAAAAGTATATTTTGAATCATGGTCTTGCAAAGCTTTAAGATTCATGACTTGTGAATTGCATGACATCAGATATGTCTTTATGCTTTTCCAACAGTTTTTGGACATCAGATATGTCCCTATGTTTTATGAAAGTTTTGGACATCAAATATGTCCCTATGTTTTAAGAATGGTTTGGCATCTAGATATGTCCACCTAAGCTAAGTGAATTGTATGGTATCAGATATACCCTTATGCTTTTCAAACAGATTTGGCATCAGATATGCCCAGTATTATATGAGATATATGTATGTTTTGGGAGTAGTATTATCACCGAGTTGGACAGGGTGAGAGTACCCAAAAGGTCCTAGAACTATGTGCCTCCGTAGGTCTTAAGTCCCCTCTATTGAGCATCAGTTTTAGTGATCACGCCACATTAATGCCTTTATACCCTGGTAAGGTATATTGGGTCCTTTCGATGGGGCGGATACATCGGATTTCATGTAGCTCACATGATCTATGTCGATTAGATAACCTCCCACAGAAGACAGATTATGGTTTTAAAACTTGCATTTTACTCTTATTCAGATTTCAGACTTATTACTTATGATTATGTTTCAGCTTATGGAAAGTGTTAGAGTCATTGCGCTCAACTTATCTTTAAAAGCATGATCTCAGTTATATAAGTATACTTAGAAGGTTTTCATCATGTTTATGCATTACTCATATACTTAGTACATTCCATAGTACTAATGCATATTGCGTTGCATCCTTTGATGGTACAGATTCAGGTGTCCCTTCACAGTTTCGTGGCTAGAGTTCCCGGCCACTCACGCTCAGCCTTGGTGAGTCCTCATAGTGCGAGGACTAGTTATGCTTTTCCCTTATGTTAGCTTTACTTATGTACTCCGAGTTAGCTAGGGTCTTGTCCTAGCAACTCTTTATGTTATGCCTAGAGGCTTTCAGTCATAGTTTGTATTCGAATTCCCTTTTTGGATATTGTATGTTTATGCTGCTCATAGACCCTTTATTTATGCTTTCTTGAGTGGATTTCCGTATTATGCTTCCGCTTATCTTTTGTTACGCTTGAGAATGCTATGACCAAGGGTTAGCTTGGTATCCTTGTGGTCATGAGTCCCGTGTTACGTCTAGGAGGTAACTTCGGGGCGTGACAATTAACCGACCGCGGATCAACTACTTCACTTGTCTGTTTTGAGAAAGTTTGTTTTTAGTGAAGGACGATTGCAAATACTTGCATAATCGACCTTTTTTTCTAATGCAAACTAATGCTTTGCCAAGGGAGGCAGAATATGCCATGAAAATGCAACAATAATAATTTAAGTAAACAAATAATTTGCGAAAAGTAACAATAATGATTAACCAAACAAATAAATTATTTTGGTTAGAACCTAGATGAATCCCCAGTGAAGTCACCATTCTATTACGTTCGTTTTTGAATATTCAAAAACTACTTCATAACTTTCGTGGCGAAAAAATCATTTATAGTTTTAAAATAGCTTAAAGAGAGTCGCCATTTAATTTTTAGGAAAATTAAGAAACCATTTTAAAAGGTAATTTTGAAAATAATACCTTTTATTTAAAACCAGAATCTAAGTAAGAGTTAAAGTTAAATTCGAAAGAAGGTGTTAGGCACTTTCGAAAATCCACAAAGTGTGGTTCCCGGCGGATTTAAAATATTTGGCTAAAACCTTAAAAATTCTTTAAGTTATTTTAAGAAAAATCTTGAAGTTCATTTGAAAAATCTTATTTAAAATGGATAGAATTTATTAAGACTTATCCATCTATTTTATTCCAAATTAATGAAATAAACTAAAATGTCAAAATTTCAATATAATTCTAATTTTAACAATATTATCCGAATTAAGAGTTTAAGTTAAATTGTTAACCCAACTTCTTAAATGTGGATTTTGAGCTACTTAATTACTATGAAGGAACATAAAAAAAAATTCAAGTCATTCTGCGAGCTTAAATTTGCCTAAATTATATCGCATTTGATAAGCACTTGTGCGGATAAAATATTTTAATATAAGAAAAACCAAAATAAATTCGAAATAACTCCATGGGGATTCCTCCAAGTTAAATAAAATGTTAGTATTCACATAGGTGTAACATAATAAGCATAAAGGTAAGATAATAAGGAAATCAAAATCTGGGTTTTTAACCCAAACTGTGGCATTTAGAGCTACTACTGCGATCATCATTAACTTAATCCATTTGAATTGCTGCTACTGCCGAATGGGTGAGATTTTGAGCAAATTTTCTTGCTTTATTGCTGCTGAATATTTCAAACCTTGGCTTTATATTTGCTTCCATTCTCGATGATTTGAAGAGGTTGACTGGAAGAAGATCGAATGTAAGGGAATAGGGAGTTCATTTGGACTCGTCGGGTTGTATGCATAGAAAGAGAGAAAAGGAGTTCATTTGGATTCGTCGGGTTCATTTGGAGTTCATTTATTTTCTACGTTATCTTCCAAGAACCTATAACGTAGAAAATAAATGAAGAATGAATGTTTAAAATTCATATTCATGTATTTTGGAAATCAAAAATCTTTTACCGGATGAATTTGTTTCAAATATTAACTCTTACAATTCAATTCATCATTCATTCATTTTGTAAACCAAAACTTTTATCAGATTAACGGTTTCAAAATTAATTGAAACATTAATCCTAACAAATCCCCACTTGTTTCAAAAAAATTTAGTTGAAAAAATTTGAGACATTAATCTAGCAACATGCATCAATAATGGTGTCTTTTGGACTTGAACCATTAGCTAGTGAAGACTTTCTAAATCATTGACAACTTAGTGAACGAATCTTGAACCAAGTAATTCATTGAATGAAGTAGAAAAATACTCCACGCATATTACTATATTCCGGTGAAAATCGAAATTCTTTGACACCTTACGGCCATGTGTCATGAATCCTCTATCTATGTGCTTTAAGATTTTGCCCACTTCGCACTTAGAGCGGTGAATTCATCAAGAGTAACTTTGCATACTCCGACCAAATAGTCTATGAATTTATTAAGAGAATTTAATCCCATCCTCCTTTACAACAAAGTATTAGTTAATCTATCAAGAGTATTCCTTCACACTCCAACCGAAATCGATTTATAGACTTTTCTGCGAGAATATAATCTCAACATATGCACATCCACTCACTCTCTTAGGAAATGAAAATTTTATTGATGTGCTTCATGATTGTAACTTTACTTATTTTTCCCTTTGAACCAAAGATTACATCATTAGGTAGGGTTACCATAAAGTACAATTAGTTTACAACAAACTTTATTCCCATCCCATTACAAGTTTCTACTACTAACTCTTTGCCTAACCTTTTAGACAAAGGATCTGCTAAATTAAATCTGGACTTCATATATTGAAGCGATATTATGCCATCCTCCAATAATCTTCTCACATGATTGTGTTTGAGATGAACTTGTCTCGACTTGCCATTGTAACAATCACTTGCAGCCCAAAATATAGCAGCTTAATTATCACAATAGATAGTCAATAGTGGTATTGGCTTACTCCATAAAGAAATATCTATCAGCATACATCGCAGTCAATCAGCTTCTTCTCCAGCAGAAGACATAGCTATAATGTAATGACCCTTCCGGTCATTTCCACGTTTGAGTTTTGAAGTCAAGCAAATCGACAAAAGATATCGTAAGACCTTTAACAAATTTTCTGAACTTTGGGTCAAATGTATCAGGGATTTTCTCTCAATATATAAAGAGTTAGAAGTCCCCCGAAATACCAAATCGAAGGTCTACGAGTCTAGTTTCCAATGCACAAAACCTCACATCCAAATGATCTCGGAGTAAAGAGTTATGACTGTTTTACCGCGGACTGTCTGGCAGAAAACGGGTTGCGAACCGGGTCGCGAATCGGGTCGGGTTAAACTCGATTTAAGCCTCAACTTCATGTTTTAAGACGCCATTTCAGTTCTGAAACAGTTATAAAAAATAAGGGAGGATCCCGAGAGAACTCTTGAGTATCGAAATCGTGCGTATTTGAAAGTATTTTATTTAAAAGTCGAAGGTGGTAGGAAGTTATGTTATATTATTATTGCCTTTTCAAAGTATTTTAAAGGTTTATGAAAAATATTTTTGTTACGATATAATGGTATATGTATTTATTTTATAAGGTTTTTATACATTGTATTATTTTAACGGAGATAGTAAATTTAGCTATGTTGAAAATTATTATTATAATATAGTAGGTTTTATTTGAAATGATTTTCTGTTAATTATGGTATATTCAAAAATTATATTTATTATACCACGAATTTATGCAATACCCGATTATATATATAAGGGGATAGAATTATTAGAAGGTGCCACCTCCACTTCCACGTGGAAGTGGAGGGTGTAGACAACACTTAGTGTTAGTGGGGTGGCACCATTATAACATGATTAGTGGATGATCTTTGGTTGTATTTGTATATATGTAAGTTATCACTTTCAGCAGAATAGAAAGATTCTCCACTAATACTTTCTAACAAATTAAGTCCACCTAAAAACGTTTCAAGCTTTTCAATTGGGTTCCAATATTTTCTTTCAACAATTTTACTTCATACGTATGTATAATAATTTTCAGGTGGGTGGGTTAGCATCTTATCCCATGATTTACATAATTTTGGTGTTTAATCAATTATCGACGTCAAGTTATTCAAGCCCAAATCCGATTCCGATTCCGATTTAGTATTGGTTTCTCTTGGAGTGGTAAGAGCTTGGACATCGTTGTTCCAGCAGCTTGTCGTCGGACGACAGGTAGGTTACGGTTTATTTTTCCTAGACTCCGTATATATAAAATAAAATTGTATTAATGGGCATCCTTGGGTTGGCTTATTAGGTTGGTACCACAGACCTCGACCGCTTTATTCATGTCAGCCTACTTTTGTTCCTCCGTTGTTTGTAGTAATTGCCGTTATATTTTATTTACCCTTGTGGTCCTGTGAGGCCTTGTTGACTCTGGAACATAGAAGGTGGGATTTTGGGAATGTCCGCGAGTCCGGGCATAGAATTATCCTTCTAGGCTGGTTATGCTTGCTAAGTAGCTGTGGGCCTGTGCAGGGTCGATAGGTTGATTGTGAGCTGCTGGGCAGCTATTGTATGTGATCATACCATTTCCATGCATATAAAGAGGTTTTATCCATGTTTTGCTGTGGTTTTGGCTTCGGGCCTACTGGCACTGTTTTCTAAACTTGCATGGCCCGGGGGGCCCATTTTTGATGGAAATGATTTGGAAATGGTTGATTTCACTTGTGGAGATTTTTGGGCAAGAAAGTAAAATTATGTTTAAAATCATCAGTTTTATGATTATCGCTAGACTCGGCAGGGCCGGGTTGCTAGTTGAGTTTTCTTGTTACTTGAGATGATTTTTAGCCTCGGTTGGACCGAGCACCTGAGATGACTTTTTATTGTTTAGACCCGGCTACGCCTGGGCACCCTTGGAGGGGTTTTTGAGATATTTTCCTACTATTTTTTAGTCCTGGACAGGGTCTGGGCATGCATATTCGAGACTGGGTCTCTATCTTGATATCGAGACTGGGTCTCTATCTTGATACATGTTCTGATACTGAGATTTAGTATGGGGTCTGGGACCTCCATGGACCTTGCCATCCGGGCCAGGGGCTACGGGCTGCGTGTGCCGGTGAGGGGTATACGGTGGAGTAGAGGTATACGGGCAGAGTCCTTCCATGGAACCTACCTGCTGGGCCGGATCGGCGCCGGAGGAGGTACATACAGAGATACTATGGCACTTGAGATCTTCATGCATCATATCATTCATGGTTCGAGGTTCCACCCTTGTTTGTTGTTTGCTGATTGTACGCTCTGGTAGTATGGGATGCCGGAGGGTTTGTTCTCACTTGTTTGTGTGCCTCGGTTGTATGGGCGGCCGGGGGACTGTAGGTAGACTTTCGCTTTTTACTTATAGAATTGTTCTCTATTTGTCGATAAGTATGACATTGGTATGATTAGTTGAGTTTGATTCATGTCTCTGAGCATGCCTATTATTACTCTTTCTCTCTTCTTCTTACACTTGAGGTTACCGGTATACCGTCCATTTTGTAAACTTATTTTGTATACACTGTTGTTGCAAGGACCCCAGGTGCGTTGTTCTTACTTTCACCTGCGTCTATGATGTGTGTATTCTTCTTACTAGCCTTATATGTGGTTCTGTTGATTTCCCTCTGGGCTAGTTCCTGTGTATCTTTCGTTGATTTTTGTGACTACTTGCTTCCATTCTGTCTATTACTACGCTTTTATCTTATATGTGCCCAGTCGGCCTATGATACCTATTGGGTACCTTATGCTTCGCATTTGGTGCTCACCCCTACCCCCTGCATCTTTGGGTGCAGATCCTAGCGTGGGCTATCGCCGTTAGATCGCTGTGATTCATGCTTGGAGATCTGTTGGAGACTACTTCAGGCTGAGGGTGAGCTCTTGGCGATCGGAGCTTAGCTTTAGTTTATCTTTTGCTTCATGTACTCTATTACCATTCAGAGACATCTGTATATATAGTTTTGGTTTATTTGCACTCCATGTATGTAGTTTGGCTCTGTACTATGATACCAGGTCTTGGGGTTTGGTTTAGTTTTCGCATATGTATATATTTATATCCCTGTTATCTATTTTATTTGTCTTGTTCCCTTATTTTCTAGATAGTAGCCCATTACTAACTGTTCTGGGCTATGGGGATTGGTTCACCTACCGGGGGTTGTAGGTGCCATCATGACCAAGAAATTGGGTCGTGACAACTTGGTATCAGAGCTTTAGGTTCACCGGTGTCATCGGTATAGGAGCCAATGTCTAGTAGTGTCCTGCGGATCGGGGCGGAGACGTCTGTACTCAATCTTTGGGAGGCTACAGTGACATTTTAGGAATTGGACTCTTTCATTGCTTCTGTGTCGTGCGTTGTACCCTTGAAGTTTGTGGAAATCTCATTGGTTCTACTTCATTCTTCCGCAGATGGTTCGTACGAGGTCATCGGCATCACGCGAAGATGAGCCTCCCACTCCAGCTAGGGGTCGAGGACGCCCTCGATCAGTGGCACCTGCTGGAGCTGCTAGCGTGGAGATAGAGCCCGAGCAGCATGTGGTTCAGGGGGCAGCCCAGGGGGCAGCCCAGGTACCACCAGCTCCAGTGCCAGCTCCAGCGCCAGCTCCGGTACCAGCTCCAATGCCCACTTCTGTGCCAGCTCCAGCCACAGCTCCATCTCCAGATATTTGGGGATTACTATTACAGCTTTTGGGTGTGATTGGAGAGCGGCCTTCTGAGGTAGCGCAGACATCCGCTCAGGGGGCAGCCTTGGGTGCACAGAGCTTAGAAGCGCAGCCGGCTACTATTGCTCCCCGTGCGGAGGTCATTCCGATCCCATCTGTTGCACAGCCTCTTGCTCCTCGCCCAGCTATGACAGAGTCAGAGCAGAAGGCATTGGGTAGGTTTTTGAGGTTAGCACCTCCGAGATTTGCGGGTACTTCTGGACAGGATCCACATGACTTTATTACCACCTGTGAGGAGATGTTGCATCATCTGGGTTTGTTGGAGACTCATGGGGTTGGTTATACTACCTATTAGTTGGAGGGCCCAGCGAAGTTATGGTGGAGGGCTCAGGTTGCTTGTAGACCACCATCGTCACCTCCTTTGACCTGGTCTGAGTTTTATGTGGCCTTTATGGCCAAGTTCCTACCCCAGAGTGATCGGGAGCGTCGCAGGGAGCAGTTTACTCACCTTGTACAGGGGTCTACGACTATCTCGGAGTATGAGACCCGTTTTCATCAGCTAGCACCGTTCGGAGCTATGATCATTCCTACTGAGGCAGATAGGATTCGTAGATTTGTATGGGGTTTGAGGCCAGAGATCAGGCAGCCAGCTGAGATATTGATTGCCAGTGGTCGGTCATTCCAGGCCATTGTAGACTATGCTCGCACTGTGGAGGACTTACAGCGACATGATCAGGGGTCTAGAGATAAGAGGCCTCGACATCAGGGTGTCTATAGTGGTTCCAGATATGGCGGTAGAGGTCCTGGCCAGTGGAGCCGGAGTTATCAGCCACAGCAGTACCAGGGTCAATCCAGCCGACCGGTTCAGGCTTCCCTTCAGACTTTTGGTAGTACCCAGCTCGAGCAGGGTCAGGGCAGCCATCAGGGCTATAGCGGCCAGTCTTCGAGGGGTACAATTTCTGGGGCATCAGATCGTGGTGGTCATACGGGATTTGCTGGTTCATCTCGACTGAGTAGGCCGTCAGGGACTTGTTTTACTTGTGGTGCGATGGGTCATTTTGCTAGAGATTGCCCTCAGCAGGGTACAATTCAGTTGGCCGAGCCTTTACGGGCAATTCAGCCCCCAGCTAGAGGGGGTGGTCGTCAGAGTAGAGGTAGTGCTCCGCGTGGCAGAGCAAGTGGTAGGGATGGCGGTCGGGCAGGTGGAGGTCGTCGTCAGTTTTATGCGGTCCCTAGGAGACCAGAGGCAGAGGCCTCAGATGCTGTGATTACAGGTACGATTTCTGTGTGCCATCAGTCTGCTATGGCTTTATTTGATCCTGGATCCACTTGTTCATATGTATCTGCCTACTTTGTGCCTTGTTTGGGGTTGGCTAGTGAGCCATTATCTGTTCCTGTTTCTGTTTCGACCCCAGTAGGAGATTTTTTAGTAGTGGATCGGATTGTGAGATCTTGTATGTTATCTATTGGTGATTCAGAGACTTGGGGTGATTTGATGATTCTTGATATGCTAGATTTTGATGTGATACTGGGCATGGACTGGTTATCCCCTCACCGTGTGGTTTTGGATTGTTATGCCAAGACCATTACCATAGATGTGCCCGGTGTATCCCCGGTTGTATGGCAGGGTTCTGTTAGCCATGCACCATCTGGGATCATCTCTTGTCTTCGAACTAGGAAGTTGATTGCCCGTGGGTGTTTAGCTTATCTAGCATATGTCCGAGATGTTAGTGCTGACCCCACTTCCCCTGAGTCTGTTCCTGTGGTTAGAGACTTCCTCGATGAGTTTCCTACCGACCTGCCAGGCCTTCCACCTAAGAGAGATATTGATTTTGCTATTGAGTTAGAGCCGAGTACTAGGCCAATTTCTATTCCTCCTTATCGTATGGCTGCTGCTGAGTTGAGGGAGCTTAAGGAGCAGCTCCAGGATCTGTTAGCTAAGGGGTTTATTAGACCTAGTGTGTCACCGTGGGGTGCTCCTGTTCTCTTCGTGAAGAAGAAGGATGGGTCTATGCGCATGTGTATTGATTATCGGCAGCTGAATAGGGTGGCAGTGAAGAATAGGTATCCGTTGCCGAGGATTGATGATTTGTTCGACCAGCTTCAGGGTTCAGTCGTGTTTTCGAAGATTGATTTGAGGTCCGGCTACCATCAGTTGAGGATTAGGGCGGAGGACATCCCTAAGACAGCATTCAGGACGCGTTATGGCCATTATGAGTTCCTAGTGATGTCTTTTGGTTGACTAATGCCCCCGCAGCTTTATGAACTTGATGCACAGGGTTCTTGGCTCGTATTTGGACTCATTCGTGATAGTTTTTATAGACGACATCTTGGTATACTCGCGTAGTAGAGATGAGCATGAGCAGCACTTGAGGGTTATACTCCAGACTTTGAGAGATCATCGGCCTTATGCCAAGTTCTCAAAGTGTGAGTTTTGGCTTGAGTCAGTTGCATTCCTAGGGCACGTGGTGTCTAAGGATGGGATTAGGGTTGATCCGGGAAAGATTTCAGCGGTTTGTGAGTGGCCTAGACCTACTACTGTTACTGAGGTTCGTAGCTTTGTTTGGGCTAGCAGGTTACTACAGACGGTTCGTTGAGGGATTTTCTTCCATAGCAGCACCCTTGACTATGCTGACTAGGAAGGATATCCCATTTCAGTGGTCGGATCAGTGTGAGGATAGTTTCCAGAGGCTTAAGGCCTTATTGACTTCAGCTCCAGTTTTGACTTTGCCGGTTGAGGGTCAGAGCTTCTCCGTGTATTGTGATGCTTCTGGGGTTGGTCTTGGTTGTGTGTTGATGCAGCAGGGTCGAGTGTAGCATATGCGTCGAGGCAGCTGAAGGTTCACGAGCGCAACTACCCCACTCATGACTTAGAGTTGGCGGCGGTAGTTTTCGCGCTCAAGATTTGGAGCATTATTTATATGGAGTTTCACTGTTGATATCTTCACCGATCACCGTAGTCTTCAGTATATCACGAGTCAGCGGGAGTTGAACTCGAGACAGAGGAGATGGGTCGAGTTACTGAAGGACTATGACTTCACTATTCTGTATCATCCGGGCAAGGCAAACGTGGTAGCGGATGCCTTGAGTCGGAAGACAGTGAGTATGGGTAGCCTAGCTTCTCTTTCAGTTTCAGAGCGGTCGTTGGCCTTGGACATTCAGTCCTTGGCTAACCGTTTGGTTAGGCTAGACTTGTCGGATCCTAGCAGAGTTCTCGCCATTGTTGAGGTTCGTTCTACCTTGATTGATCAGATTCAGAGCCGTCAGTTTGAGGATTAGCAGTTGTGTGACCTTCGTGATCGGGTTGTTCAGGGCGAGACCAGTCGGGCTACTCTAGATTCAGATGGGGTTCTGAGGTTTGATAGTCGCCTTTGTGTTCCGAGGATTAGTGATTTGATTTAGTTGATACTTCATGAGGCACATTGTACTAGATACTCCATTCACCCTGGCACAACAAAGATGTATAGAGACTTGAGGCAGCTTTATTGGTGGAGTGGTATGAAGTGGGATATAGCGGATTTCGTATCTCGATGCTTGAACTGTCAGCAGGTTAAGTTCGAGCACATGAGACCTGGTGGTTTGATGCAGCGACTTCCCATTCCTGAGTGGAAGTGGGAAGGGATTACTATGGACTTCGTTGTTGGTTTGCCTCGTACTTCTCATGGGTTTGATTCCATATGGGTGATTGTTGATAGGCTGACTAAGTCAGCATATTTCTTACCGGTTCATACTTCTTATGGTGCAGAGAGGTTAGCTCAGATCTACCTTCGTGAGATTGTTCGGTTGCACGGGGTCCCAGCCTCTATCATTTCAGATCGCGGCACTCAGTTCACATCTCAGTTCTGGAGGGCTATTCAGCGAGATTTGGGTACAGAGGTTCATCTTAGTACCGCTTTCCACCCTCAGACAGATGGCCAGTCTGAGAGGACCATTCAGATTTTGGAAGACATGCTTCGAGCTTGTGTCCCTTGACTTTTGGAGGTTCTTGGATCAAGTTTGTTCGCGCGCACCGGCCCGCCCCGCCCGCGGCCCCCCTTGGCAGAGTTTGCTTATAATAACAGCTTCCATTCGAGTATCGGCATGGCACCTTTTGAGGCTTTGTATGGCAGGCGTTGCAGATCACCGGTAGGTTGGTTTGATGGTTTTAGTGATGGGCCACAGAGCACAGATTTGCTTCGAGATTCCTTAGACCGAGTCCGAGTGATTCAGGACAGACTTCGGGCAGCTCAGAGCAGGCAGAAGAGTTATGCGGATCGTAGGCTTCGCGCCTTGGAGTTTAGTGTCGGTGACTTGGTATTTCTCTTCCGTGTAATCACCCGTGAAGGGCGTGATGAGATTTGGTAGGCGGGGCAAGCTTAGCCCCAGGTACATTGGGCCATTTGAGATTCTGCAGAGGGTTGGTAGCGTTGCCTAT
The DNA here is from genome assembly GCA_003996215.1 of Jaltomata sinuosa. NCBI lineage: Eukaryota > Viridiplantae > Streptophyta > Magnoliopsida > Solanales > Solanaceae > Jaltomata > Jaltomata sinuosa. The sequence goes on along the minus strand of QJPP01007151.1, from coordinate 10,574 downwards.
CAGTTAGCCTTACCTCCGATGTTTTCAGCTATACATCATGTGTTTCATGTTTCGATGTTGCGTCGGTATATCCTAGATGAGTCTCATGTGTTGCAGTGGGATTCAGTTCAGTTGGATGAGGGTTTAGCCTTTGTTGAGGGGCCGACAGCTATTTTGGCCAGAGATGTAAGGAGATTGAGGTCTCGAGAGATCCCGGTTGTTAAGGTACAGTGGAGGCACCGTCCAGTCGAGGAGGCTACCTGGGAGACCGAGAGAGATATGCGGGATCAGTATCCGCAGCTATTTTAGCCTTCAGGTACCCCCTTGACCTTGACTTTCGAGGAAGAAAGCCCTTTTTAGTAGTGGATGATGTAATGACCCTTCCGGTCATTTCCACGTTTAAGTTTTGAAGTCAAGCAAATCGACAAAAGATATCGTAAGACCTTTAACAAATTTTCTGCACTTTGGGTCAAATGTATCAGGGCTTTTCTCTCAATATATAAAGAGTTAGAAGTCCCCCGAAATACCAAATCGAAGGTTTACGAGTCTAGTTTCCAACGCACAAAACCTCACATCCAACTGATCTCGGAGTAAAGAGTTATGACTGTTTTACCGCGGACTGTCTGGCAGAAAACGGGTTGCGAACCGGGTCGCGAACCGGGTCGGGTTAAACGCGATTTAAGCCTCAACTTCACGTTTTAAGACGCCATTTCAGTTCCGAAACAGTTATAAAAAATAAGGGAGGATCCCGAGAGAACTCTTGAGTATCGAAATCGTGCGTATTTAAAAGTATTTTATTTAAAAGTCGAAGGTGGTAGGAAGTTATGTTATATTATTATTGCCTTTTCAAAGTATTTTAAAGGTTTATGAAAAATATTTTTGTTACGATATAATGGTATATGTATTTATTTTATAAGGTTTTTATACATTGTATTATTTTAACGGAGATAGTAAATTTAGCTATGTTGAAAATTATTATTATAATATAGTAGGTTTTATTTGAAATGATTTTATGTTAATTATGGTATATTCAAAAATTATATTTATTATACCATGAATTTATGCAATACCCGGTTATATATATAAGGGGATAGAATTATTAGAAGGTGCCACCTCCACTTCCACGTGGAAGTGGAGGGTGTAGACAACACTTAGTGTTAGTGGGGTGGCACCATTATAACATGATTAGTGGATGATCTTTGGTTGTATTTGTATATATGTAAGTTATCAGTTTTAGCAGAATAGAAAGATTCTCCACTAATACTTTCTAACAAATTAAGTCCGCCTAAAAACGTTTCAAGCTTTTCAATTGGGTTCCAATATTTTCTTTCAACAATTTTACTTCATACGTATGTATAATAATTTTCAGGTGGGTGGGTTAGCATCTTATCCCATGATTTACATAATTTTGGTGTTTAATCAATTATCGACGTCAAGTTATTCAAGCCCAAATCCGATTCCGATTCCGATTTAGTTTTGGTTTTTCTTGGAGTGGTACGAGCTTGGACATCGTTGTTCCAGCAGCTTGTCATCGGACGACAGGTAGGTTACGGTTTATTTTCCCTAGACTCCGTATATATAAAATAAAATTGTATTAATGGGCATCCTTGGGTTGGTTTATTAGGTTGGTACCACAGACCTTGACCGCTTTATTCATGTTCGCCTATTTTTATTCCTCCATTGCTTGTAGTATTTGCGGATATATTTTATTTACCCTTGTGGTCCTGTGAGGCCTTGTTGACTCTGGAACACAGAAGGTGGGATTTTGGGAATATCCGCGAGTCCCGGGCATAGAATTATCCTTCTAGGCTGGTTATGCTTGCTGAGTAGCTGTGGCCCTGTGCAGGGTCGATAGGTTGATTGTGAGCTGCGGGGCAGCTATTGTGTGTGATCATATCATTTCCATGCATATAAAGAGGTTTTATCCATGTTTTACTGTGGTTTTAGCTTCGGGCCTACAGGCACTGTTTTCTAAACCTTGCATGGCCCGGGGGGCCCGTTTTTAATGGAAATGATTTGGAAATGGTTGATTGCACTTGTGGAGATTTTTGGGAAAGAAAGTAAAATTATGTTTAAAATCATCAGTTTTATGATTATCGCTAGACTCGGCAGGGCCGGGGTGCTAGTTGAGTTTTCTTGTTATTTGAGATGATTTTTAGCCTCGGTCGGACCGAGCACCTGAGATGACTTTTTACTGTTTAGACCGTTACGCCCGCACCTTGGAGGGGTTTTTGAGATATTTTCCTACTCATTTTTAGTTTCCTAGGAACAGGGTCCTGGGCAGCATATTCGAGACTGGGTCTCTATCTTGATTATCGAGACTGGGTCTCTTATCATTGATACATGTTCTGATACTGAGTTTTAGTATGGGGTCTGGGACCTCCATGGACCTTGCCATCCGTGCCAGGGGCTACGGGCTGCGTGTGCTGGAGGAGGGGTATACGGTGGAGTAGAGGTATACGGGCAGTGTCCTTCCATGGAACCTACCTGCTGGGCTGGATCGGCGCCGGAGGAGGTACATACAGAGATACCATGGCACTTGAGATCTTCATGCATCATATCATTCAGTGTTTGAGGCTCCACCCTTGTTTGCTGTTTGCTGATTGTACGCTCCGGTAGTATGGGATGCCGGAGGGTTTGTTTTCACTTGTTTGTGTTCCTCGGTTGTATGGGCGGCCGGGGGACTGTAGGTAGACTTTTGCTATTTACTTACAGAATGTGTTCTATTATGGATAAGTATGAGATTGGTATGATTTAGTTGAGTTTGATTCATGTCTCTGAGCATGTCTATTATTACTCTTTCTCTCTTCTTCTTACACTTGAGGTTACCGGTATACCGTCCATTTCGTAAACTTATTTATATACACTGTTATTGCAAGGACCCCAGGTGCGTTGTTTCTTACTTTCACTGTGCCTATGGTGTGTATATTCTGCTTGCTAGCCTCACATGTGGTTCTGTTGATTTCCCTCTAGGGCTAGTTCCTGTGTACCTTTCGTTGATTTCTGTGACTGATTGCTTCTATTCTGTCTATTACTGCGCTTTTATCTTATATGTGCCCAGTCGGCCTATGATACCTACTGGGTACCTTATGCTTCGCATTTGGTGCTCACCCCTACCCCCTGCATCTTTGGGTGCAGATCCTAGCGTGGGCCATCGCCGTTAGACCGTTGTGATTCGTGCTTGGAGATCTGTTGGAGACTACTTTAGGCTGAGGGTGAGCTCTTGGCGATCGGAGCTTAGCTTTAGTTTATCTTTTGCTTCATGTACTCTATTACCATTCAGAGACATCTGTATATATAGTTTTGGTTTATTTGCACTCCATGTATGTAGTTTGGCTCTGTACTATGATACCAGGTCTTGGGGTTTGATTTAATTTCCGCATATGAATATATATATACTCCTGTTATCTATTCTTTCGCTTGTTTGTTAGGTAGTAGCCCATTACTAACTGTCCTGGGCTATGGGAACTGGTTTGCCTACTGGGGGGTTGTAGGCGCCATCATGACCGAGAAATCGGGTCGTGACAACTAGAATATAAATACCAACATAATTTATAAATGAATAAAGAAGAATTCGCATTAGAAGAAAAAACATATGTAAATTCGGAAGGATTAAAGATAACAATAATATTTTCTAATTTAGGAAGAAAATATAAAAAAATAGGAGATAATCTAAATTTAATGCTAGAAAAAGAAAAGGTAAAATTAGAAGATAAATTAACCGCAATGGTTAGAATAACAAAAGAAAATGAAGAAATAGATAGGAAACGAGAAATTGAAAAAATACAACAACAAACAAAAGAAAAAATACAACGAATAGAAGAAGTAAAAAACACTAAAATAATAGAACTAGAAAAAGAATTAGAAGTGCTAAAACAATTATATGCAAGTAAGCAAAAAGAAAAAGAAAAACGTAGAGAAGAGGAACAAGAGTTAAAACTGACAAATGAAATAGAAAAATTTAAATTACAATTAGAAGAAGAACAAGACAATCTACCAAAAATAAGCGTAGACGAAATAAGTGAAGAAAGTGATAATGATAATGATCTAGGAGAAAACTATTCGGAAACAAGTGAAACATATACCGAACTAATAGAAAAAATGGAAAAAGCAAAAATAAAACCAGAAATAAATACAGAAGATATGAGCACTGATGATAAACCAAGTACATCAGGAGTAAAGAATCCACAGCAATTAAATCCAAGCTACTATAGGACAGACTATAATTCATATGATAGAAATAAAACGTTATGGGAAAAAAGGCCGAATAAGAAATGGACACCAAGGCAGATAACTGAACAAAATAATTTTTTAGATCTAGATTGTGTAGCAGATATAAATAAAATAATTCAATTATGGATAGGATATATTTCAAAACAATTAATAGACAATAAAATATCAATAGCTGAAACACCAGGATATATAGAAAGAACACTCATAGGAACGGTAAAATTATGGTTACAAAATTTAACAAATGAAAGTCTAGAAACATTAAGAAGTGATAAAAAATACGATGGAACAGATGCCACAACAGCTACAGAAATATTATTTAAATATGAAATAGCAATAAGAAATGAATTTGGTAGTATGACGACGGAAATAGAAGAACAAAATAAAGAAAAAATTATAAACAGAAATTTAATGTCAAAATTAGCAATATGTAATATGTGCTATCTAGATGAATATACTTGTGCATTTAAAGACTATTATTACAAAGGAACATATAATCCAGATGAAAGTAAAGAAATAAGAAAATTATATTTTACTAAATTACCAGAACCTTTTAGTTCAAAAATAATAAAAAATTGGAATGAAGCAGAATTAGTAGATACTCTAGGAGCTCGAATAAAATTTTTACAAAATTGGTTTATGGAATTATGTGAAAAATACAAAGAAAATATTAAAATGGTAAAATATTAGTAAGAAATTTAGCATGTTGTAAAGATAGAACAGCACCCCAATTCGGATGCACAGATAAATATTATAAAAAACATAAGAAAATAAAAAGATATAGTAGTAAATATAAACCATATAAATCAAAATATAAGTATAAAAAACCAAGAAGAAGATATTATGTAAAAAATTACAAATATAAAAAACCATATAAAACAAAGAAAAAATTAACAGAATGTACTCGTTACAATTGTGGAAAACCAGGACACTTAGCTAGAGATTGCAAATTACCAAAAAATCCAAAGAAAAACAAATTACTGAAATAATAATAGGAGATGATAAATATACACAAATGGAATATATAGATTATGAATTAGAAAGTGAAGACAGTATATATGAATTATCAGAAAATGAATTATCAGAAAACGAAAGCGAAAACGATATAAATAATAATATAGAAGAATCGGAAGAAGAAAATTATGACTGAGAAAGATATAAGGATAATACAACAAGAAGAACACCAAGATGAACAATCCTCAGAACAAAAAATAATATTTGACACCAATATATTTGAACAAATAAAGGGAAAAGAATTAGATCTAAGCATAGATAAAATATTAGAGGTACCAACAATAAAAAATTGGTTTAAAAGACAAAAAGAAGAATATTATGTAATAAGCCAAAGAGAACATATAATAGATTGTAAATACATTAAAGGTAAAGCTAGAATACCAATCTTGAATAAAAAAGTACTAAATAAAGAAATACAAGATATAAAAGCAAAAAATCCAATAAAATACGTACATTTAGGAGGAACAGAAATACTAATAAAAGCATGTTTTAGAGAAGGAATTGATACCCCTATAGAAATATATTTAGCGGATGATAGAATTATACAACCTATAGAAAAAAGTGTAATAAGTGCAGTAAAAGGTAATCTAATATACCAAAAATTTAAATTCATAATAAGTGCAAATTATTCAGTAGCAATAGATGATAAAAATATAGATAGATCATTAGTTTTATACTGGAAAATGTCGGGAATAGAACTAACACCAGGAAGTAAGATATTTACGGCAAGATGTAAAAACTTATACATCCTTACAACAAAACATAAAATAACAGCTAGAAATAAAATAAATAGAATTAAAATAGAAAACCCGTTTGAAAGAATAGTATCAGTTATAGATAATAATGATTATAGTTATGCAGAAATGAACATCGAAGAAGACTTAGAAATAGTAAAGGAAAGAATAGAAACGTCAAAACGAACAGGTAATGAAATACCAGAAACATCATCAAGAATGAGTACATCAAGAAGGATAAGTTATGTAACTCCACCAAAATTAATAGAAGAAATAAAACCATATCATTACTATATAACAGGATTAATGGACCAAAGGAAATATTTAATATTAATAAATACAGGACAACAAGAAAATTATATTGCAAGAGAATTAATATCAGAAAAAGAAATAATAACAAATGAACAACAAAATTCGGAATTACCAAAAGCATTAAGAAAAATTGAAGAAACAACCGAAAAAGAATTAATTATTGGAGGAATACCAATATTAATAAATTCAAAATATATCAAGGAGATAAAAATATCACCCTAGGAGCAAAGTGGTTAGAAAAAGTTAAACCATATAACCTAGAAGATAAGCAATTAACAATAAGTTATGAAAATAAAAAGGTAGTAATCAAAAGAACCTTAATATGATAAAATAATAAGTTAACATAATAAATGACAAAAATATATATACTTGCCAAGATAATAGTAGAAGGATATTATAATAGATATTATACACCTATGATGGATACAGGAACAGAAGCTAACATGTGTAAACATAATTGTCTACCAGAAGATAAATGGGAAGAATTGAAAACACCCTTAGTAGTAACGGGATTTAACAATGAAGGAAGTATGATAACACACAAAGCAAGGAATCTAAAAATACAAATATGGGATAAAATACTAACCATAGGAGAAATATATAGTTATGAATTTACAATATAGGAGTTATTAGTAAGAAGATAAGAAAATTGAGAAGAAAATTAAAGAGCTTATACCCGGAATATAAACAACTCAGTATTACAAAAACTGATAATAACAAATTAAACAAATTAATTAATACCATATCTAAAACAGAATATAAATACATTAAATACTTAAAGAAACAATGACTAATAACAATAACAAACACAGACAAAAGCTTAATGAAATGATTATAGTAAAAAGACAAGAATTAAAACATAGACAAAATAGACTAAACACTAATATATTTGCAGGAGTTTGCCATAAATCCCTATTAGCACAAAGAAGAGTTATATTAGAATTACAATTACAAATAGACAGTCTAGAATATAAATACCAACATAATTTATAAATGAATAAAGAAGAATTCGCATTAGAAGAAAAAACATATGTAAATCCGGAAGGATTAAAGATAACAATAGTATTTTCTAATTTAGGAAGAAGATATAAAAAAATAGGAGATAATCTAAATTTAATGCTAGAAAAAGAAACGGTAAAATTAGAAGATAAATTAACCGCAATGGTTAGAATAACAAAAGAAAATGAAGAAATAGATAGGAAACGAGAAATTGAAAAAATACAACAACAAACTAAAGAAAAATACAACGAATAGAAGAAGTAAAAAACACTAAAATAATAGAACTAGAAAAAGAATTAGAAGTACTAAAACAATTATATGCAAATAAGCAAAAAGAAAAAGAAAAACGTAGAGAAGAGGAACAAGAGTTAAAACTGACAAATGAAATAGAAAAATTTAAATTACAATTAGAAGAAGAACAAGACAATCTACCAAAAATAAGCGTAGACGAAATAAGTGAAGAAAGTGATAATGATAATGATCTAGGAGAAAACTATTCGGAAACAAGTGAAACATATACCGAACTAATAGAAAAAATGGAAAAAGCAAAAATAAATCCAGAAATAAATACAGGAGATATGAGCACTGATGATAAACCAAGTATATCAGGAGTAAAGAATCCAAAGCAATTAAATCCAAGCTACTATAGGATAGACTATAATCCATATGATAAAAATAAAACGTTATGGGAAAAAAGGCTGAATAAGAAATGGACACCAAGGCAGATAACTGAACAAAATATTTTTTTAGATCTAGATTGTGTAGCAGATATAAATAAAATAATTCAATTATGGATAGGATATATTTTAAAATAATTAATAGACAATAAAATATCGATAGCTGAAACACCAGGATATATAGAAAGAACATTTATAGGAACGGTAAAATTATGGTTACAAAATTTAACAAACGAAAGTCTAGAAACATTAAGAAGTGATAAAAAATACGATGGAACGGATGCCACAACAGCTACAGAAATATTATTTAAATATGAAATAGCTATAAGAAATGAATTTGGTAGTATGACGACGGAAATAGAAGAACAAAATAAAGAAAAAATTATAAACAGAAATTTAATGTCAAAATTAGCAATATGTAATATGTGCTATCTAGATGAATATACTTGTGCATTTAAAGACTATTATTACAAAGGAACATATAATCCAGATGAAAGTAAAGAAATAAGAAAATTATATTTTACTAAATTACAGAACCTTTTAGTTCAAAAATAATAAAAAATTGGAATGAAGCAGAATTAGTAGATACTCTAGGAGCTCGAATAAAATTTTTACAAAATTGGTTTATGGAATTATGTGAAAAATACAAAGAAAATATTAAAATGAATAAAATATTAGTAAGAAATTTAGCATGTTGTAAAGATAGAACAGCACCCCAATTCGGATGCACAGATAAATATTATAAAAAACATAAGAAAATAAAAAGATATAGTAGTAAATATAAACCATATAAATCAAAATATAAGTATAAAAACCAAGAAGAAGATATTATGTAAAAAATTACAAATATAAAAAACCATATAAAACAAAGAAAAAATTAACAGAATATACTTGTTACAATTGTGGAAAACTAGGACACTTAACTAGAGATTGCAAATTACCAAAAAATCCAAAGAAAAAACAAATTACTGAAATAATAATAGGAGATGATAAATATACACAAATAGAATATATAGATTATGAATTAGGTGTCACGACCCGATTTCTCGGTCATGATGGCGCCTACAACCCCCCCAGTAGGCGAACCAATCCCCGTAGCCCAGGACAGTTAGTAATGGGCTACTATCTAACAAACAAGCAAAAGAATAGATAACAGGAGTATATACATATACATATGCGGAAATCAAATCAAACCCCAAGACTTGGTATCATAGTACAGAGCCAAAACTACATACATGGAGTGAAAAACTATCCAAAAGAATATATACAGATGTCTCTGAATGGTAATAGAGTACATAAAGCAAAAGATAAACTAAAGCTAAGCTCCGATCGCCAAGAGCTCACCCTCAGTCTGAAGTAGTCTTCAACAGATCTCCAAGCACGAATCACAGCGGTCTAACGGCGATGGCCCACGCTAGGATCTGCACCCAAAGATGCAGGGGGTAGGGGTGAGCACCAAATGCGAAGCATAAGGTACCCAGTAGGTATCATAGGCCGACTGGGCACATATAAGATAAAAGCGCAGTAATAGACAGAATAGAAGCAAGTAGTCACAGAAATCAACGAAAGGTACACAGGAACTAGCCCAGAGGGAAATCAACAGAACCACATGTGAGGCTAGTAAGCAGAATATACACACCAAAGGCACAGGTGAAAGTAAGAAACAACGCACCTGGGGTCCTTGCAATAACAGTGTATACAAAATAAGTTTACGAAATGGACGGTATACCGGTAACCTCAAGTGTAAGAAGAAGAGAGAAAGAGTAATAATAGGCATGCTCAGAGACATGAATCAACTCAACTAATCATACCAATCTCATACTTATCCATAATAGAGAACAATTCTGTAAGTAAAAAGCAAAAGTCTACCTACAGTCCCTCGGCCGCCCATACAACCGAGGAACACAAACAAGTGAAAACAAACCCCCCGGCATCCCATACTACCGGAGCGTACAATCAGCAAACAGCAAACAAGGGTGGAACTTCGAACCATGAATGATATGATGCATGAAGATCTCAAGTGCCATGGTATCTCTGTATGTACCTCCTCCGGCGCCGATCCGGCCCAGCAGGTAGGTTCCATGGAAGGACTCTGCCCGTATACCTCTACTCCACCGGCACACGCAGCCCGTAGCCCCTGGCCCGGATGGCAAGGTCCATGGAGGGCCCAGACCCCATACTAAATCTCAGTATCAGAACATGTATCAGATAGAGACCCAGTCTCGATATCAAGATAGAGACCCAGTCTCGATATCAAGATAGAGACCCAGTCTCGAATATGCATGCCCAGACCCTGTCCAGGACTAAAAATAGTAAGAAAATATCTCAAAAACCCCTCCAAGGGTGCCCGGGCGTAGCCGGGTCTAAACAGTAAAAAGTCATCTCAGGTGCTCGGTCCGACCGAGGCTAAAAATTATCTCAAGTAACAAGAAAACTCACTAGCACCCCGGCCCTGCCGAGTCTAGCGATAATCATAAAACTGATGATTTTAAACATAATTTTACTTTCTTGCCCAAAAATCTTCCACAAGTGAAATCAACCATTTCCAAATCATTTCCATCAAAAATGGGCCCCCCGGGCCATGCAAGGTTTAGAAAACAGTGCCCGTAGGCCCGAAGCCAAAACCACA